>JANHFL010004016.1:360680-378346 GCA_032468155.1 Oxyrhabdium leporinum | reverse complement strand
AGTGATTTTATCGTGCAGATATCGTGAAAATTCTTCCGCTCTGCCCAGCAAGGGGTCCTCCCCGATCCCTAGATTTATCACTTATATTTAGTGCAAGTATAAATGTATATACTTATATTTTTTATTAACATTTTTGATACTATCCATCACATTGTGTGGCTCTAAGTGGTTTACAAATAAAATGATAACATTATATAAAAGCCACAGTTAGAAACAAATTTCAAAACAGAGTTAAAATAGAGTTAAAACGAACAGTTGAAAAGTTAAAAAAGGTATAGGATAGCCTTCAACCCACCCACCACCCTCAGGGTTGAATGACCCTCTTAGATCCCTATGCTAGCTGGCAGAATCAGGTCTCGAATCTCTTCTGAACGAATAGAAGAGTGGGGTCCTTACCTGGAGGGATGGGGGACAACAGCAGAGAAAGCTCTATTCCTAGACTTCGTCAACTGAAATTCTTTAACCGATGGAGTCTGGAACATAACCCTCCTTGCCTTACTAGGTGGAATATTTCACTAATCAGCAGTCCCCTGAGTAATAATATTTCCCAGAAAAACTGTTTGTGGCCTTCCCTTTTCATCCCCTCCCTCTCCTTTCCTAGTCTTGTTGAGGTTTACCTATAAATATCCATGAAGAATGGATATTAGGCATCTGGTAGGACTTCTTGGCTGCATATTCTGCTGACTTCTAATGTTTATGCTATGAGAAATAATAGAACATTCCTTTTCCTTTTTTCTAATTTGATGCCATCTTGCCATGGTTGTCTTACTTTGGTTTGTCTTTAGGCAGTGCCTCCATCCATTTCCCCTAAATTACAAGGCATTTTGTTTTTCTCTATTGACATTATCCCTTTTGACTTCCCTCTCTGATTTTAGATCGGGGGCTTCCCCAGAGAAAGTAATTGATAAGAACTAGATACAAGCTTTTATTTTGCACCCTGTGGCTGTAATTCTAAATATATTTTCCAGAGAAAATGTCCTACTGAATAACTCTGAAGAAAGGAGTTATCTATGGAGTATAGTTGTTGAGCTAAGACTACATATTCTTATGAAAATGGAGGGTTTCCAGTTCCAAGTATCTTTAGAAAGGAAAATGAAGAATTGAAGGGCAGAATTGTGGGTGAAGTAAAAAGAAGCAGGTAGGCCTTCTCCCATCCACTAACCACTCTGAACAACAATTATACACCTTGATCTTGAATTTGTATCAGTTTTTGTTCGACAACCCCCAGTAACATTGAAAGCACAGATGTGACTTTGTAAAAAAGAATGAATGACTTTTTTTATATAGAAAACATATTGTTCAAAAGCAGGAAAGTAAGAATAGATTTCACAATTTCTAAGCAAGGGAGACAACTGTTAAAGGAGACAACTAGATATGTTGAAGACTTAATTTAGCACTATTATAAACACACTTGGTACTACAAAAGCTCCCTAGCTCTTCCTCAGTAGTAGAGTACTACTACTGTACTATAACCTTGATTTCACAGGATAGCAAATTAATAATTAGGATCATCTAATGTAAATTAAAACCTACCTGGAAAAAGAAAAGCCAGTGTGTGTTTAATTGATTGGAGAAAGTCTTTTGTGTTGATCACATCATGCTATGGGTTGTGCTAGTTTTAGATAATTGAAAATTGCTGGTCGGAGTCCAATACAAAGAAAGGGGGGATAATTATTTCAGCCCTGTTCGGTTCTCTCCAAAGTTATAGTGTAGCTTCTCATGTCTTCCCATCCACTTGCATTTTTATGGGTGGAATATTTAACTAGCCATCAATTCATCTTATAATATGCACACGCCCCTTATAGATTCTGGAAGTTTATTTTTGAATGGAAACAGACAAAAAAGTAGGATGATACATTGTATTTTTCTTGATGTGTGTAATCTGCAACTAAACAACTGTTAAGTAAATAGACACAACTATGCATATGATCTATGAATGAGTACTATGGAAGGTATAATAAACTAAATCCATATAAACATGAATAAGTCAAAAAGACAAATAATATCAAGAAGCTACAGCATCCAAATAGAAATTAGGTACAATATACTCCGTTGGCTTGGGGGAAGATGTATTCTACTGAGAAATATACTTAGAGGGGCAATTATAGAGGAACTTGGATTTGAAAAATCTATGCAACGGTTGTTAAAATGCCTCCTGTTGTCTTTTGTGGTTTGATATGCCCACTGAGGACAAAGATTATAAATTGGCTTAAGATAAACCAACCCAACAGGGGAATTCACTCCATAAAGATGGAAGTGAAGAGTTAATTGATGACTAAATACTTAGCTTGTAAAATGCTTACATTCCTGAAAGTGCTGTTCCAATTAGTTTGCATGATAAGGTGCTTAGCAATATGGTAGCATGGGTGCAAGGAACTTTGTTTTTTCAGGTGGCCTTTTTGTTCTTCAAAAATGTGTTGTATTCATTTTGTGGGGGTCCTATCTTGATCGATCTCAGGACTTTGCCTATTTTTTTTAATAGGTTTGAATCTGTTCCATTTGCTTTACTTCTAAATCAACCATTGTTTCCAGAATATTTAAATCACTGAGTTCAGAGTCCCCCAGGCACCATGGTTCTCTAATATCTTTGATTTGACCAGTATTTTTAATTAGGTAGCTAATATGGTGCTATTTGCTGCTTTTGATGTTGCAGAAACAACTTACTGCTTCAAGTTATTTATACTGTATGAGGCAATTTAGATTTGCATTAAAGGATTTGTGATGTGGAGGCAGATGATTTTCTTTAATGAAGCAAAGAGGTTGCCCAGTTTGCTTTGTCAGGAGGTGGGAATCGGTGGTGCCTCTAATTGCCCTGTCCAGTGCTGTTCAATTATCCTTCTTTGGAAGATCTTTTGAGGCACACTGGGACCTCCCCAAGGTGGTCACCTTTACAATACACTGCAGGCAATCCAGCAGCATTTACCAGAGTTGCCTGACTTGGAAGCATTTTGGCTAGTGCTATGGCAAAAAACGCCTGCGGTCGTCTTCTGCATTTTGCTCAAAGAGATATCATCTTAGCTTTTTCCTGAAGTGCAAACTCTGTGGAAGGAGAGGCTGAAGCAGAATAAGGTGAAGCATCAGTGTGATTTTCCTTTGTTCTTAGAAGTGAAGGTTCATGTTGTTATGGCAAGCTGCTTTAAGGGGATGCTTTGTTCTGATCTTCATCAAATCATTCCATCCCTTCAGGCTTTGCCAGGCTCTCGATACCCATACTTCTCCCCAAGATCCTGCTGTGTAGGTGTAATTGTTGTCCACTTACTTATTACATTCAGCCCTAGGAATAAGGCAATGGCAAACCACTTCTGAAAATGCTGCCAAGAAAACTGCAGGGATTTGTCCAGGTTATTACCAGGATCAATACTGACTCTAAGGTACACACATACAGTTCCCACATTTCTCACAGAAATGTCATATTTTAATGCAAGATATCTTGGTTGTAAAATTAAACCTTATTGCATGGCCCACATTTTCTAGTCCATATTTTCACTGGGCCTGGGAGGTTTCTCTCGAGCTGTGTGCCCAAGTTTTGTTGATGAGTTTCCTCTCATCTTCTTTAGTGTCATTTCTGGTGCCCATCTTCATGGCACTTTGCATTAGCAATGACAGTAAATGTAGCAATGAATGGCAATCAACGTTAGTCATTTTTATCTCAAGACATTTTACATTTCATTAAGAAGCTGGTTTCATTGACTGCTGTCTGTGCCTGTTCAGTGTGACATCTCATTAGATAAAAATGTTCTGCTACAAAGTAGCTCAAGGCTACTTCCCATGTGTAATGGAGAGAAACAGGTTTATACTTAAAGTATATTACTTATGGGTTACATTGTCAATATAACAAATGTAAATAGAGCTCAGTGGAAATAATGAGGTAATGTGAGTTTTGAATAACATATGTACATATCAAGCAAAGCAACTAAATGAAGTGAGGCCTACAGATATATAATTGCAATTCTAGTTTTGAAAGGGAAAAAGAAAGAAAATGCCTCAATAAGTTCCCATCACCACGTGTCTCCAAAATATCTAAGTTTCATCTTAGATACAGATTAACAGAGTTGGAAGGGGCCTTGTAGGTCATCTAGTCCAACCCCCAGCCTAGCAGACCCTATACCATTTTTGAAAGATGGCAATCCAGTCTCTTCTTGAAAACTTCCAGTGATGAAGCTCTCAAACATCTGAAGGCAAGCTGTTCCATTGATTGATTGCTCTCACTGTCAGAAAATTTGTCCTTATTTCCAGGTTGAATCTCTCCTTGTTCAGTTTCCATCCATGATTCCTTGTCTGGCCTTCAGGTGCTTTGGAAAATAGCTTGACCCCTTCCTCTCTGTGGCAGCCAATCAAATATTGGAACACTGCTATCATATCTCCCCTAGTCCTTCTCTTCACTAGACTAGCCATGCCCAGTTCCTGCAACCGTTCATCGTATTGTGGGGATTTGGTTGAAATATCCACGTTCTACTTAAATATTTAAATATAATGTTCTACTTAAATATCCATATTCTACTTAAGGCAACCTAATGCACTTTAAATAACTTGAATCAACCTAACCATTTTCAGGTAGGTTAGCTGTAGATTGTCAGATCTGTAGTCTTAAACATTAGAAAAGAGTCACATTCTCCATATGTGATATATTCATTTCCCTTTATTTTGTAGCTTTTGCCTCCATTACATACCTAGGAAAGACCCAAGAATTTCAAAACTAGAAGAAAATATTGATTATTTTTGTTTCCTGAATTGAATATTATATCTATCCCCCACCCCTGAAACCCACACAGATCTGAGAAATACAATGCTTGCTTCTCTAATTTACTCAGGGACTTTTTTAAAAATCCAAGGATGGAACTACAAAGCAGCATAAAGTATCAGGTAATAATTCTCACTTGTCTTCCCAGTCCAGTTATTATGGGGTTTATAAAATGTTGATTTATGCACCATCTTTCAAAGCAAAATTTCAAAACCAACTTCTAAGAAGTTAAATTTAAAAAATGCAATATCAAATAAAGTTTCATATACATCTAGAGAGAAAGAACTAAACTGGATATGAGTAATTAAAAAAATAAAATAAACCAATTTAAACAGCTGCTGAACAGCAAGAGGTATATCGTAATAAGATTAACCAAAAGCTGCATACTTACATTCCTTAGCAATCATCTCCAGCAGACTACGACATTGGTCTGGCTTATGCCAAACTTCACACTGATAATAGTGGACAAGTGGAGAAGAAGGGAAGACTTTGGGAAAATTGTGGTGGGAGGGTCAGCTGGGTATACTATTCTAGAAGCCAAAATTAATAGCAGCAACAGCTATTCAACCAGCTTGCCTATCCTTTTGATTTTCCTAGTATCTTTTTTCTTTCTTTCAGTTTAAGGCAATCTAGAGTGGTTGAGATGTGACATCTGTATGCTATGCGATGGGGTGCACTCCAGTTACTTTCTCCAGCTCCTGCCAACCTAGCAGTTAGAACGCATGCAAAAGCGAGTAGATAAATAGGTACCACTTCAGTGGGAAGGTAACAGTGCTCTATGTTTCGCCAAAAGTTCCATACTGGGATGTGATGTCATGCTAACCACATGACATAACTGTGGAAACATCTTTGGACGGTGCTGGCTTAATGGCCTAGGAATGCAGATGAGCACCACTCCTAAAGTCCGCTACAACTAGCAGAGAAAATCCTGCAGGGACTCCTTTACTTTTACTTTTCTTTCTTTACCTGTCTTGCCTTTGCCATATTCTAATGCCAATGTCCATGGTTTCAAGCCTGGCACATCCAATTTTCTTGCCAACTCTCCAATCTTCCCAAAGCCTTCTTTTGTTCTTAACTATTGTTCAAGTACAGAAGAATGTGAACTAGAGAAAGAAAAGCTCTAGGAAATTTGAGAAAATAGGTTATAGAGTAGATGCGCTGTACATGAAGTCAAGGACATCAACAGTGGTGGTTATTCATCTGGCCCCCATCCTTCCAATGGTTATCTCTCTTGATATCTACACATTTGAAGACTGATGCTTCGCTCAGTGCCATCAACAGGAAGCTATAGGAAATTCCATAATTACATGTATAATATCCCAACATCTGACAGAAGTGACCCGCAGTGTGACATTTCACATATATTTAATCCATGCTTTTCTGATACCAGTATACTCTGCCTTTGTGAATGGGTTATGTTAACCTTGACATCAAAATCTGTTGTCATTCTAAGTAATTGGCATCAAAATTTGTTGTCATTCTGAGTAATTGGCAAATCTGACCATTCTTTCAAATAATCTTAATCTGCATTTTGGATACTGAAAACAGCTCCAACAAATTGTTAACTCCACAATAGCTGATACAATGATACACTCATGTACTAAGTTGTGTTCTTTGTACAATTATATTATGATGCACATGTTATCATTCTGTTGTCATTGTGACTTCCTATACATGCAACTGCCTCTGATTAGTTGTGTTGGACTACTGTTGACATTGATGTTAAAGGCTCGGAATGATTTTGTGTTTTGTTTTGTTTTGCTATAATTTGTTTTATGGTTTAAACTCCTGTTTCCATTCAATTTTTGCTTGTTTGTGAAGCAGGAGAGGGAGGGAAAGGAAAACATTACTTTTAGTGCATTATTATTATTATTTTATTAACATTATTTTTTTTCAAACAATGCTAATTATTTACCTATGAGCCACGGTGGCTCGGTGGTTAGAATGCAGTACTGCAGGCTACTTCTGCTGCCTGCCGGCTGCCTGCAATTTGGCAGTTTGAATCTCACCAGGCTTAAGATTGACTCAGCCTTCCATCCTTCCAAGGTGGGTAAAATGAGGACCCACAATTGTTGGGGCAATTTGCTGACTCTGTAAAACTGCTTAGAGAGGGCTGTAAAGCACTGTGAAGCGGTATATAAATCTAAGTGCTATTGCTATTGCTGTTATTGCCTTGAGCAGGGGGTTGGACTGGAAAACTCCCAAGGTCCTTTGCAGTCTTATGATTCTAGGTATTACTGTACTATATGCTCTAACTTCTGTTTGGTATCTTTGGTTGGGTTGGTTATCCCTGCAATACAGACACTCCCTGAGCAAGTGAACTAAGATTTGCAATCAAAGGCACAATAAATGTTAGGCTAGGGTGTATGTGTATATGGCTAAAACGTGCGGGCTGCAAGAACTGGTAACACAGAGGCATGGAAATGGTAACACAGAGGCAAGGAAAACTCTGACTTGTCATCTGCTATCTGGTACTTCTCATCCAAGTACTTGCAGTCAAAATCTGGTCACTTTATGCATAGCAAGCTGTACCTATAATCCTCTGAAGCTTTAAATAAAATGTAACTTATTTCCCTAGCTCCCTACTTAGTCAACTCTGTGTTAAACTTTGGCTGATGTAGGGTCATTCATTCCTGATATAGGGTCTAAGGTGTGGGGAAAACGTATGTCTGAACTCTCTTAACTATTTCATTATGCATGGTAAGACAAATAATCTGGTGATGAACGTTTATAATTCAGCATCAGTTAACAGCGCTATGCTATTTCAATCATTTACAAAATGTTAACATGTAATTACTAGAGATGAATGAAATATACAATGTAAAAGCTATTATTAGAGTTTGTCTTTCCTCTTGAAATGATGAAAGCAATATTCAGCCGTTATGATGCCTGACCCATTCTCTTTCATACGTCGCCCACGAAGCCCAATTTACTTAACAAAGGAGCAGAACTTGGATTCAGTTGATGTGATGCTGCTTCCACAATCTGTCCCCTTTTGATGTCCATGGTGAATGCTTCCATCTTGTGTATTTCCCACCCAAACTAATCAAGTTTTGGGGTTCTTGGTGGTCCCTGAGCTTGGTTGTTTTCTGGCGGATGTTTCATTACCCAAACTAGGTAACATCATCAACACTACTAAAGTGTGAGGTTTGCTCTCAATTTATATTCTAGTGGCTTGCCCTGTCAGTGTTGGTAGGCGTGGTCTTGATGGTTTTTGGGTTGGGCTATTTACTGTTAGGTTGTTTGGCAGTTCCTTGTTTGAGGTATTGTTTACTTGATTATTGGTTTGATGTTAATCTTGTAGTTAATCTATGCTCCTCTGGGTGCTGATTGCTAGTGGGGAGGTGTTTTGGTCTTTTTTGCTTCCCTTTTGGCTTGTTGATTGCCTCTTTTGCATAATGTGTAAATATTGTTTATGTCTATATGTCTATTGATGGCTAAGAACCATGTGGCACAGTGGTTAGAATGCAGTATTGCAGGCTAAAATTGCATTCCTGCTGCCAGGAGTTTGATCCTGGCTCAAGGTTGACTCAGCCTTCCATCCTTCTGAGGCTGATAAAATGAGAAGCCAAATTGTGTTGGGGACAAATAATGCTGATATTTGTGAACTGCTTAGACAGGACTGTAAAGCACCATGAAGCACTATATAAGTCTAAGTGCTATTGCCAAGTGCTAGTATTATTGCTAATTTATCAGAGTGCCAGGCTTCTAGAAATTCCCTATTGTTTTTGGACTTAGCTTGGTCTGGAAAGGTCACAGTTTCCCAACTGAAACTACGGTTATGGTCAGACGTAACCCTCAGGTTCAGCTTGCAGACTCTTGCTTTGCATTTGGTCTTAATTCAAACCAAATCTGAATCTTAACTCTGAAGTGACCTCTAACAACACTGAATGTGCTTTGAATTTGTGAATTTGGGCCTGACTAGTTTATTGCTACTACTGCACATCCTTAGAACCATTATCCTTAGCAAAATAGTGAGTATTAAATCTCTGACATTTGCTGACTCATCTCCAGTATAAACAAGATAATTACCTAGTTTACCTGCTGTAGCAGGAAGATCAATTATATAAACTAATTAGATCCCTGTTTAAAGAAGATAGGAACTTCCAGGTTTTTCATTATGATTTTTACTTGTCTTAAAGTGCCACAGGAAAAAAAGGAAAAATAGCGCAGAGAAAGGAAGACACAGAGATTAGTCTTATTTGATATATTTTTTTCTGCTTTTCAGCCATTCAGAAGATCCAAAGAAATCAAGCATGTTTAATTCATTTTAGCAAGCCAGAAAAAGACACTCAATGTTCTTGTTTTGTAAACTTAGATGCCAACAACAAAAATCAGGTTTGGATCCTGCAAAACATGTAGTGTAATGGAGTTTATTTGAAGAAATTTGATGTAGGTTGGATTATATACATACTGCAGTTGGACAGGAGTGTTAAGTGAGGTATGACATTTGTGAGTAGATAATTCAAGATTAAAAATCACATCATTTAATTTATTTATTAAACATATTTATATTTATGCCCAATGGGTACATTGACAATATGATGTATTTTATAAAGGTAAAGGTAAAGGCTTCCCCTATCCAGTCATTTCTGACTCTGGGAGGCAGTGCTCATCTCTGTTTCCAAGTGGAGGGAGCCAGTGTTGACCGAAGACATTTCTGTGGTTATGTGGCAAGCATGACTATATATTGAGGTGCATGGAATTCTATTACCTTCCCGCCAAAGTGGTATCTATTTATCTACTCGCATCTGCATGCTTGTGAAATGCTAGAGAAGGAAGAGGAGCTGGGGCAAGAAACGGGAGTTCACCCCGTTGCACAGCATTCAGGTCTCAAACCTGGGCTGTAAGCTTTCCAGCTGACAAATTCAGGGTCTTTAACCACTGACCCACCCTGCTCCTATCATATATTATTGCCATATATAATATATAGTATAACAAGTTGATGCTCGCTATCATCTCCCCCCCCTTTCTCACCCACACATTCAGCTGAACATCTGAAAAAAACTCTAATATCTTGTTTGTCTGAACATGACCACTGTGAAAAGTTTATAGAGGTATAAACAAAAGAATATAGATTAAATATTCTCTTTTTGAGGGTAGAAAGCTGATATATCGGTGCTTTCAATAACAATACTTCACAATATGCTTAAAAAAGAAAGCAGACTATGAGCCTTAAGAAGCAAGATAGGAGAGAATTTTTGAAAAGGTACCATTTCCAAAGCTATGCATGAACTGGAATGTGTTTATACTGGGATGTACTTGACATTTTCAAATTCTCTGAGTAGTTCATCATTGCCAGCCCACAAATATTTACAAAAATGCACACGTGGGGGGGGAGGGGAGAAATGATACAATAACGCATTAGGTTAGGGAAAATGGTGTGTACAGATTGTGGTAATTTAAGAAAAACGAATGAAAAATAAATGTATGCCGCCTAGAGTCACTTTTTGTGAAATGGGCAGCTGTACAAAACAAACAAACAAACAAATAAATAAACAAGCAAGCAAGCAAAGAAAGAAAGTTCTCTTTCTATTGCATTGAACACACTACATATAAAAACAATCCTCATATGATAAAAGCTGTTGCTGCTTTTGCAGAGGAAACACATCTAGGAAGTGAACTTGAAATAGAAAAAGGCAGGAATTCAATGATACCAACAATGACTGCAACAAAAAGATTGAAGCATAACTTTTTATAGCATTTGAGAAGTGAAGAACATTGAATGGTTCACAGGGGAAGACTGAAACAGACAATCCCCATCTCAACTTCCGTATTTATGGTTATGCCATGCAAGAAAAAAAAGGATATAAACTATATTATAATACTGGTAGAAATATAACTTGGCTTATATCTTTGTGGGAAGGTAGGTGATAAACGATGTTTGAGAGAGAGTGCATTCAATATCCTGACCTTATGATATGTTTGCATTGAGGGCAGAAGGCTATAACTGTCCATTTTAAAATCATATTTTATCTTCTTCTTTCTGAAATTGTATGTTTAGGATAAAATAAAACACCGAGGCTTCAATGTCAAAAATTCCTAGAGAGACTCTCAGCAGTTTACAAAATGCCTAAACATAGAATTAGAAATATCAATAAAGCTTTTTTTTTTAATCTAACCAAGATACCTCGGAGAGGAGAGGAGAGGAATTGGCTGGCATCTGAATATAGATAAATTCAGTGTCTTCCCGATTATATCCTTCTGATAACAAATAAGTGACATTTTTATACAAGGGTGAAATGTCACATGTATATCTTTCATTGATAAAGAGTTGTGGGACTCTATATTGACGTGAACAAATTATTCAATCTCTAGCTGGGCCTGAATAATTAAAGATGGCTGCATGAGAAATGCAGTGAGAGCAAAACAATTTAATATCAGTGAAACCAATGATCAATGAGCATCAAAGCATCCTCACCTCTGGATGGCTTTTAAATATTACATTCTAAATTCTTTAAGCCTTGCAAGCTATCACATTATGAGTGCTTACGGATCTAGGGCTGTGTTCAGATTCTTTTTCTCCCTCAAGAATCTAAGATTGGCAAAAATTGGCGGGAAGTGTCGAACAAGTCCTTTTAATATATACTCAGTTTGAAAGCCTTTTCATTTGTAGACCCTTGATTAATCCTTGATTAAGAAATACAACTGCTCTTTTCCGTTCTGTACTGATTTGCACCCCACCCTCTCTCTGCAGTGCTCCTTGGAGTTCCAGCAAAATCAAAGCAAATCAACAAAATAAAATAATTAAAAGCACCAAAAAGGCTCCTTTCTCAGATTAAACAACATCTAGTTGAACGCTTTTCAAAATAAACAGAGTATTTTATTAATTTTACCCTGACAATTTATCAATTGACCTTGCTTATTTTAAATGATTTAAACAAATCATTTAGTTGTTTGTTTTTCATTTCATGGCTGACTGGATTTGATTGTTTGTTGATGTTGCAGTAGATGTTGTTTTTGTTGTTGCTTTTCTTTCTGTGTGTGTGTGTGTGTATGTTTTAAGTAAGTTTCCAACAGGTACATATTTGCTTTGAGTGGGCATAAAAAAACATGTTTTGTTTTATTTTCTAACAGGCTGAGCTTTCATTAAATCCAATTTCAAATCTTCGCAGCCATTAGTGCACTCATGAGACTCAGGTCTATTGATTTAATTGTGTAAGCATTTCTTTCTTCAACTAATAATGTAGGAATATAACTGAGAGGTACATGCTAGAGTCTTTCATCCAGTAGCCTACAGCACTTGAAATTCTTACAAATGTTCTTTACAAGAGAAGAGATGTTGGCTAGTACTTAAATTCTATTATAAACACTGAGCAAGATAAATCACCTGCCCTCTGTTGAGTTCAGTTAAATCGGCTAGACACTGGGTTAATGTTTGCTTATCCTATCACCTGTGAAGTCATCATGTGCAACCATATTTAGCTTTCATTGACAAGAGTTCCAGGCCAGAACTTCATGTCATCTTCCTAACTTCTGTAGGGTAGAAATGCTGCACCATGAATTTTGCTAGAATAAAGTTGTGTGTTCCATTTCCAACTCTGTCTCTGCCCAGGAAATGAAAGTTGCTTGGACTCTTTTGAATTGTTTTTAAACAAACTTTCCCTGGAGGAATTTGTATTAAAAATTATGTCAGGGTAATTGAAGATAGAAAAAAAATGGAAGCATAATTACAATTACATCAACATAATCCCACCCGTCCAAGTAGGCAGTGAATTCTGCCTAAACTGTCAAGGAGTTTTGACTGGTTGGATCTAGAAAGGAAGGACTTCTCAGCTACTGTCCTTTCCTGATGGAACATCTTAGTCCCAAAAGCAAGGCAAATCTCCACTCTTCTTGTTTTCCAGAAGAGAGTCAAGGTCTGGTTTTGCCAATCAGCAGAGGGGTCTAAAAATATGATGCAGTCCTGGAAATGGCTGGTGGTTTGAAGATGCTCCCACTTCCTGGTTAACCTCTTATGCCTTTTGAATTTGTACCTTGATTTTTATCTTTACGTGGACATTTGGACCTGTTTTTAATTCTGTTTTGAATTCATGCTTTTATTCATAGGTTTATATGGTTTTGTTATGATGGTATAAACTTAGGTGAGATGGTCAGAATATAATTAAATAAATAATGCTCTTCAGTACAAATCAGTATTTCTTTCGTCACATTCATATGCTGTCAATCTTACTATCCAAAGTGATTCTAATAATTTCTGGGCCATTTAGATCACAAATGATAGAAATTAAGGGAAAATGTATAAAAGGCTAGTGAATGTTATATGTTACAAACGTAAACTGTTACAAAGTGTTCTCTGGTTGTAAAACATGTGTAGAAGAAAATTAAGTTCTGTATATTCTACAGAGAAGAAGACAGTTGAATGGACAGCAGTATTAGCGATTTGCAATTTACGATTAGTGCAGACCTGCAACTTCCTGGACGAAGCACTGGATTAAATTCCAGTAGGGATTTTTACAAAGGAGGGTAAAAGACACAATGCAAATGATGCAATCGTTGTGCTGATTCTACAATGTATGTTGCAACTAAAAGGACATAACGTAAGCCTTTATACCAGGGGTGTCAAACTCGCATTGTCATGGTGACGTCACATGATGGATCACATTTTTTCCCCTTCGCTAAACCAGGTGGAGGTCAATAGAAGTACAGGAAGCCAGGGAAGGTAATGATAGAACAATAGATGAATAACTCATAGCACCATAGTGCCACCTTATAACTAAGTGCAAGCGCAGCACAGCCTATCCATAACAATTGCAGCTTTTTCTTTATTCATGGGGGGAAATCAACCTCAAATTGTCTTTCATAAGACTAAATGACAATGAGTATGAAGAATGCAGCAGAATTGTTCTGCACAACTTTGGGGGATAAGATTGTTTGTTTGTATGGCCTTTCCTAGATGTTGATTTTTCCCCTCCTTAATTGTGCACGGGTGCTGGAATGATGGATTATTATTTATGATTGTTTGAGGCAGGGGAGCTGTTTCACATTTGCTTATTCAAGCATAACAATTCCCGAATGATTTGCTATAAAATGAACAGATTCAAAGTGGATTCCTTGCCCTATAAGATGACTTTCTACAAACAGAAAAGTCTGCACAGAAGAAGCTTCGGCTAAAGCAAAGACATTAAAAAGAAGAAGGAAAAAAAGAAAACTTTTCTTCCACATATTGCCTGTGGTTAAGTATGTCTTGACCCTACATTCCAAGTCCACGTCATTCAAATTTCTCTCTAAATTCCTGAGCTGTAAATCATCTGCCTTTGTTTCCAAAATAGACCCAACACATTTGAAATTCTACACTATTCTTTAATTTGCTTCCCAAAGTACTTTGTCTTGCTGTGAGGGTATTCAATCTGCAGGACTTTTCAATTCATTTATTGCTTCCCCCTCCACCTTCTTTCTCTAAAATACCAGTTTAAATGTGTCTATCAAAGGAGGAAAAAGTGGCAAAGACCAATCCAGCTTGAATCTATGAAAATTGTCTCAAAATGATGCTTTGGATGTATTATTAATTGAATCATATATCTCACACACACACACACACACACACATACACAAACAATGTCAATATATTTACAGACTAAATAAATAATAAAATAAAAGGCAACTATCTTTTAATTGTACCAAATACAGAGCAATTTCAGATTCTGGACTAGAATCAGAGAAGCCCAGGTTCAAATGCACATTCAGCCTTTGGGGATCACTAGCAGGATTTGAGATCCCAAGTCTCCTCTAGTTCGGAGTTAAAACTATACATTGGCAAGCATTTGTTTCAAGGGAAAGAAATTGTAAAATTTCTAAGATGCTAAGGTCATCCAGTTGTGTATGTTCTTAAGTATTCTGAAAGGTTCCACATATATTTATTTCATTTATTTATTGGTATCCTAAAATGTTTTTTTCCTTTCAAATTGCTACTTATGGCTGCAGAATGTGGACTCTGAAAAAAGACAGATAGGAAGAAGGTGGATGCCTTTGAATTGTGATATTGGAGGCAACTATTACACATCCCATGGACTGCAAAAATAACAAGCAAAGAAGTCCTAGACTGAACCTCACCAAAGATGTCACGTGAAGCCAAGATTGTCAAACAGAGGTTGTCATACTTTGGTCATGTTATGAGAGCTTAGTCACTCAAAAAAATCAACCATGCTGGAAGTGATTGGAGGAAAAAGGAGAAGATGCTGCCTGCTGGCTGGATACTATTAAAAAATGACAGTGAGATGGCCATGGCAGATCTGAAGGAGGCAGTATGAGACAGAGGGACATGGAGATTGCTGATCTATAGAATAGCCCAGAATTGGACATTACTAAATGGCTGCTGATGATAACAACAATCCTTCCTTTGTTATTTTTACAAATAATTCAAGGCAGCAAACATCTCCAACATATCTTTCTTCTCCTATTTTCCCCATGACAAGAAACCTGTGAATTTTAGCTGGTTCTAAAATAAGGTAAACAGGGATGGTCCTAACTAATATTTTAATTAAAATCACCAGAAAATCTCAGAGGGTTTTTGGGGAAGAAAGTGGTAACCAACCTTTGATATCTAATTGGTCAAAGAAATATAGATGTGCATAGATTCATCCAGCCATCTTTCATGCCTAAAATGGGACTAGAACTTACAGACTCCTGGAATTGGCCCAAAGTCACCCAGTAGGCTTTCATGCCCAAGGCATGACTGGAACTCAGAGGTTCCTGGTGACTGGCTACAAATAATTTAGCTTTCATGGCTAAAGTGGTAAGACATCTAGCCTGATGTCTTAACCACTAGACCAGTCTGGTTCTCTATATGTGTGTTTTGTACATGCAATCATGTTTTAGAATAGTTCCATAGAGTGATGAGAATAATCATGTGAGTCTCATTCAATTAACTACCAAATGTGGACTTCAGAGATGACTAGCCTCCCTGCAGAGACTGGACCAGCTATACAATGCTTAGCAAAATATCTCTCTTTAGGTGAAATTAAATTCTAAGGAAAGCTTCAGGAGGCTACTCTGTGGGGCTTTTCCACATTAGGAAGTCAGATGAAAAGCTTTTCCTCTGGCAAGATGTAATGTTTACTTTTGGCTCTGTTGGAGGAAAATTCCATTTTCCGAGCATGTCTGCCCTTCAGCAATGGACAAAATAAGAGATGGGGAGATATGCACTTTCATGTTACCATTTTATAGAGATTCCTATTTCATGAATACAAGACCAATGTTAGTGAAAAAGCCAGGCAGGAGGGATGAATTTTATATAAAAGTAAAGTCTGCCTTGAATCAAATTTGAATCTTGGTGAATCTATGCATATCTATGTTTTTTGACCAATAAGATATCAAAGGTTGGTTAACTCTTTCTTCCAAAAAACCTCTGAGATTTTCTGGTGATTTTAATTAAAATATTAGTTAGGACCATCCCTGTTTACCTTATTTTAGAACCAGCTAAAATCAGCTAGTTATATAGCCTTCTTTATTTCAGCTGCTTGTGAGAAAATAGCTATTTTTCATAATTGCCTTGACAAATGCAGTAACAGTTTTTCAAATATATTTAGTTTGTGGTTTTTACGCTTGGTACTTTTGAGCGATGGCCTACTTAATAGATATATTGTACAATGTGTGTTAGGACTGGCCATGACATAGTCTAATCTAATCCGGTCCAATCAATCCAGTCTAGTCCAGTCCAATATAATGCAATTGAATGAGACACAATCTAATGCAATCTATTCAAATCCAGTCCAATGCAATCAAATCAGATTAAGATGTTTTAAGCAGCCAGGGAGGCTGCAAAAAGTGGAAAGGCACACACTTCTCTATGACACAACAATAAAAACTACTCAACAATTCTGAAACACACAAAAAAGTTTCGTTTTTTCCTTGGAACCGGATGACAGATTTCAGCACTGTAGTGAAGGGGAATAGTTAGACCATGTGCGCACAGCTGTAGCTTTGACTGCATCATAAATTAGTGATCACCTTGCTATTGTTAATTTATAATCAACAGCAGTCCTTCCTTATAGCTTCAAATGACACATGGCTCACATTCAATTTCTGCATGTGGATTGTTATTTATACCCTCTGCTCAGTTGGTCTTCTTTCATAAATAATCACCACAATAATTACTTACAGGTGAACAATATTTGATTGATTGATGCATGTACTAAAACAACGCATTGGCAATTCCAACAATGAAATTGTCCAGCAACAGATATGCAGATGGAAAAAGCTTAGTTAGGACAGAAACAAGATGCTCATATACTATTCTAAAACACATTACCAGGGAAAATGTGAATACTTTTTTAATACACCATGCAATTGCTATTCAATTATTAGGGTTGGGATAGAGAAGTTGACATCCAGGTACAATTTGCCATCCAAAGATCACTTATAACTTTGTAGTCCTCATTTTTTAGGTCTCCATCATAAATCTTCCCAGAAGAAAAACTTTGATTTAACATGTAAAGTTTCCTAGGGAGTGGTCATTGGTTTATAGTAAATAATGTTTGTTAATAATTATTAAATAACAGGCTCTATCTCCAAACATGGTGATTTCACCCATTACAATGGTTTGTAATTCCACATACAATGGTTTAAATCCCATAATATATATTAATCCAGAAACCCAAAGTTGTCCAAGTGTTTAAGTCATTAGGCTGGAAACTGGGAGATGGTGAATTCTAGTCATACACCAGAGAAGCTGCAACCTAATGGGGATACCTTTAGTGCAATGAAAGTCAAGACTCAAAGATGATTTTGTAGCTGATCCTCACAAAATCAGGGCAATTTCCTTATCATATCCTTAAAGAAATAAATGCATACACATACACACTGAGAGATACAAAGATAGAGGTTGACAATAGATATATGATTGATAAATTATAGATAGATAGATAGATAGATAGATAGATAGATAGATAGATAGATAGATAGATAGATAGATAGATAGATAGAT
>JANHFL010004016.1:320490-337414 GCA_032468155.1 Oxyrhabdium leporinum | reverse complement strand
CTATCTATCTATCTATCTATCTATCTATCTATCTATCTATCTATCTATCTATCTATCTATCTATCTATCTATTTATCGATCTATCATCTATCGGTATCCTGTCTTTATTATTTTTACAAATAACTCAAGACAAACATAAGCAACACACCTTCCTCCTTTGATTTTCCACACCAAAACAACCCTGTGACTATATATTAAAATAGAGCACTATAAATTTGTATCATGCTTGGATAATCATGGAATGAGACATTTGAATCTGAGATTTAAATATCTTTTGATAAGTGCTATAAAAGATTACTATTATGCAGGCCAGTGAATGGAAAATATTGTTTCCATACTAGATCCATAAGACTGTGCATATTTGTTTAAGACTGATTGTCTTTCTTCAAGGAGAAAACAAGGAACAAAAAGTAAAAGAGAGAATGCATAAGATTTTTTTACTACTCATGTTCAGATATGTTTTCTAAAGTATAGTAAGAATGCTGGCATAAAAACATTCTGATTAACAGAAATAAAAAAAACACACACATCCAAACTAATATTTTGATTCCATACTTTTCAGCAACTTGAATGCTACTCCATGTTATCTATCTCTAAATTTTCAAAACATTATAGAAGTAAAAAATAACAATCTCTTCTTGCATCTTTTTCATATTTGGATAACTTCTTTTTTTCTTATAAAGGTGCTCGAGGAATCCCATCTTTGCACATTCCAATATTTAAATATCATATAAACAATACAAGCTTACTTGTAAAAGAAGAGTCTAACTAGCCTAAATAAATACAGATCTTAACAATAATGGAACAATTATTTGACATTAAAGTTTTATGAGAACTGCCTCCTATAAGCTAGTAAACTGCTACAGAGGAAGAGGAAGAGGAGGAAGAGGAAGAGGAGGAGGAGGAAGAGGAGGAGAAGAAGAAGAAGATTTTAAAAAATCAGATTGAATAAAGATTCCCTAGCACTACTAATAACATATCCTATTAGTACATTATCCTCAGTTCCTCGGTTATCTTTAGTAAGTTTGTTTCTAGATCGTGTTCACTATAAAGAGCATGGGGATGAATGGTGCTCAACATGCACACATATAAATAGCCACCGACAAAAGAGAGATTCTCCTTGTCTGCGATGCCGGCTTTCTACTTTATTTTAGCAGGGAAGCTTTCAGAAACAAAATTACCCATAGACAGCCTAAAAGAACACTGTCAGCTTCCCAAC
Source organism: Oxyrhabdium leporinum (assembly GCA_032468155.1). NCBI lineage: Eukaryota > Metazoa > Chordata > Lepidosauria > Squamata > Cyclocoridae > Oxyrhabdium > Oxyrhabdium leporinum. The sequence goes on along the minus strand of JANHFL010004016.1, from coordinate 336,195 downwards.
TCCAGGCCTCTGCCACAATGTCACAGTGCTAGAAAATCCTGCTGTTGGATCAATTATAAATAACAAATACATTTTTGTGGATGTGTCTGCTGACCCTACACTTGTTGACACACTCATTTGAAAACTAGCTGCCGAACACCTGAACTGGTTTTCTTTAGAATACAAGTGACCCTAAAAAGAGCAGTTAAACCAGCTGTAAGTGCTGCTTAGATATTTGTTCAAATGGTAAATAGGCTGAGAGATGTTTGCCTTTGTCTTTGAGTGCATCACTTAGGTTTCAAATGCAGCCTGACACATTTTTATTCAGAGCACTGAGCTGCAGCACTCATAAATGGTTATGACTACCTAGAGCTGAAGACATCTGTGTCCCTTTGTTCAGAGTGAGACAAAAGGAAGTGGTGGCTAGCTGAAATGAGAATGATCGCAATTGTCTACTGATGGGGAGTTCAAATGTTAATAGACTTTGGAATGTAGCAACCAAAACAAGAAATCTGTAGTTAATGAAAAAGGTTGCAGACAGAGGTCAGATCTGGAATATTCCTTTTTCATTGCTATCTATGGAAAAGAAAGTAGTTCTGAATGATTTGAAGCACTTATTTATGGGTAAGAACTCATGGGTGGGTAGAAAATGCAATTGCCATCCAGGATGAAAAGACAGGAAAAGATGCGAGGAATCTGTTCCTTCACCAAAATGCCTTTTGGTTATAGCCTAAGAAATTGGACAATAGGCTTTTCAACCCAGCTATAACATTATAGATAGTATTCCATTTATGACCAATTGCTTAGCCATGGTTTGAAGTTATACAAAAGTTACTTATGATCAGATTTTGAAATTATGATGGGTGCATACATCTTGGTCATGTGATCACATTTTGAATGCTTGACAATTGGCTCACATTTATGGCTGTTTGAAGTGTCCCACAGTCATGCCACAATATTTTTTTTTAATGGTTTGGGGTGTTTACTTCTGGCAGAATTGAGAAATGGTGTAAAACAGATTCCCAAAAACTGCTGCTGCAAAAACATTTCATAAAATTGGGTCCCGTCACATGACGTCTTGCTTAAGGACTGCAGTGACTTACTCCCATAAATTTCAGGCTGAATTACAGTCATTAATTGAGGAATACCTGTGTTGATGCTATTTTTATGAGTCTCTACAAGTAGCAGTACCTAGTTCAGTATCTTGGTGACCTAAGAAGTTAAGCACAATCAGTTAGAGCTTGAGGGGCTATCACAGAGAAGGGGAGATTGACTTATTCTCCAAAAAAGCAGGTGGCAGGCAAGAAGTAATGGATGGAAGCTTGTTAAAAAGAGACCCAACCTAGAAGTAAGGAGACATTTTCTGTCAGTGAGAATAATCAATGGAGCAGCTTGCCTCCAGGAGTTGTGGGTGCTCCACCACTAGAGATTTTCAAGAAAAGGTTGAACAGCCATTTGTCCATAATGGTATATAATATCTCCTTCCATGGGCAGGGGGTTGAACTAGAAAACCTCCAAGGTCTCTTTCAGCCCTATGATTCTATGATATATTTTTTAATGCATGCAGACCATCAGGAAATCACTTTGATTCTGGTTAGATTAGGAAACAAAACATATATGGAAGATAACCACAGCAAACCATTTCTGAATTGTAGTGAGGAATACATCATGGATACTCTCCAACTTATAAAGGTTATAATTCACTTAGTTAGCCTCATGGTAGAATCTTAAACTGTCTTCATGTCAACTTTGAGCTGCTTGGGTTCATTAGTCGGAGCCTTGACACTTCATTGTTTTAACCATTCCACTAAGGACACGTACTAGAAATATCAATAAGGCGAATATTGCAAAATTTTCATACTAAGCTTTTTTATATGGATAATTCAGGATTAGATATGGGACTGGTTATAAACCTGCATTATGACTCATTTAAAAACTTGTTGGACTATGTAAATGATAAAGTAGCTGAGGAGAACTATCAATTTGCTCAGAATTAATAATTGCTGCAAAGATGCTACCGTACATGCTTAAAAATAGTGCAACTGTAACTCTGCAACATCAGAATTAGTCAATTTTCTATTTTTAATAACTGTATTAGACAGATAATGTCAAGTCATCCTCTGACATGCTGTCTGTTGTCATTATTCAGTAATGCCCAAGTACCGGTTCTAAATAAATAAATAGAAATTTGACTGAAGAAAGGGGGGTTACAAAAAAAAAGTAGAACTGTTCCACTGATCTCAAGATGAAAGAAAGAAGAAAAGAACACTAGTTTGGTCTCCATCTCCCATTTTATTACTGTTCATGTAGGAGACAGAGTGGCAGAAACTGGGGGTGGAATTAAAAGAGGAATCAACATAGAATCTCTACATAGTCAAAGTGAACTAAGCCCAATCTTCCTTGAATGTTGTTGGCCCTTATCTAACTCCAAGCATATGTTAACCATCACTTGAGAAGATTCCTGTGCATAGAGGTGATTATCAATGAATCAGTTTAATTGGACCTTCACATGTGTGGACCTGATTTTTCACACCTAACAATTCACTTCCTCCTCTGACAGAAGCTATGGTTTTGTGCATTACTGGCCACTCAAACTCTACATTTGATTAAACACACATTTTCCAACAATAGCTTAGGCCATAATAAATTTGTAAAGTGTCACAAACTTCTTTGTCATTTTTTTTTTGCTATGAGACTATGGCTACCGCTTTGGAAACTGTTTCATTCTAGACATTAATTCATAGAAGTCTTAAAGGTCAAGGGATGGTGGTATTTGCTCTTGTCCAGGGAATATTGCATAATAATTCTATAGCAAGATGCATTTTTTCCCAACAGATTTAGTCCTAAATAGATATACTGGAAAAATTGAACCATCAAATCCAATGCAGGTTACATCCAAATAAAAATAAGCTATGGGGATTATCTGATTTTTATTTACAATCAAAACACCACAACCATTCTAAAATAAGAAAAAAAAAGAAATGTAAGGCATGCTAACAATTAATAACTGGTAAGCAGAACCATTGCTATAATATAGGTAGTCCTCACTTAATGACTATCCTCTGTTGCAACTGTTCAAACTAATAACAATTCTGAAAAAGTAACTTTATAGTCCTCACATTTTCAACTGTTGCAGTAACCCAAAAGTAATGTGATTGAGATTTGGGCACTTCACAACTAGGTCGCTAGTACCATCATCATGCCCCAAGATCTCCTAATTGCCATTTGTGTGCTTCAGAGCCAGCTTTTGACAAGCAGAGAAGTGAAATCATAAGTCACAGTCATATGATATGTCACTTAATGAACACAGCTAGAGTTGCTGGTGTCAATTGTCATTAATCAAGAACTACATGTATGTAATCATGGATAATTAAACTGGCATTGGGGATAGCCAGAATCAGGTCTGCTCTCAGCCATAGAAATTTATTGGGGGATTGTGACAACAAGTGAGTGCACTTGTTGATGTGTGTGGACAACTTGAACAGTTTGTCAAGTGACCATTCAAAGTTACAATGGCACTGGAAAAAGTGACTTATGACTGTTTTTCACACTTACAACTGCTGCAGTATCTCCATAGACAGGTGATCCAAATTTGGACCGTTGGCAATTGGCTCATATTTATGATGGTTGTGATGTCCCAGGGTCACACAGTCACCTTTTTTAACCTTCTGACAAGCGCATTTCAATGGGGAGCCAGGTTCACTTAACAACCACATCACTAACTTAACAACTGCAGTGATTCACTTACAACTATGGGAAGAAAGATCATAAAGTATGGCAAAACTCACTTAACCACTGTCTCCCTTAGCAGTAGAAATGTGGGGCTCGACTGTGATCATAAGTTGAGGACTACCTGTATGTTGTCCATCTCCTGTATAAAAGCGGGATATATATCTAATGCTATTCTAATTATTAAGGATCAAAACCTACTTTATTTTTCTCAGCCTTATTCCCTAGGATGTTAGTGAACCTGACTTGATGGTGTGATCTCTGAAACATCCCTTGAAATATCCTGAGAACAATGTGGCATTTTTAATTGGTGTTGCTTATTTGTTGTAGTTTTGAATGGATTGTTAGCTGTCCAGAGTCATGCACTGAGTGGGCAGCCATACATGCTGAAGAAATGAATGAATGAATGAATGAATATACACACCATTAAATAAATAACTAAATAAAAAGAAATATATATTCTGCAAGAGGAGGTCCAGGACTGATGAGATGGCAATCTCTTGAGAAATTGAGTGCTTATTAACAATTTCAATGTACTGTTAGAAAAAGTCAATTTAAGGCTTCTTTCATTATTTGCCCAGTTGTTCTCCAGACAGATGTTTCATAGACTGCTTTGTAAACTCAAACATCACAACTCTCCATTGGATGCACACCCAGGATACGTCTAACTCTTATTAAAGTTTTGTTTTGTTTTTTGTTCTTAAGAAGGGAGAGAGCGTGCAGGAGAATTTATTACCGAGGATAAGTGTATGATGAGGAAAACAAATAACTTTTTTTTTTAATGTTGGCCTTTGATCTGAAGACATAGATGGGATTTGATTTACTTTAGTTCAAGCTCCAGGAGAACCCAAGATGATATCAGGCAAGTTAAAAGATTAAATGAAATGGTACCCAAGATCATTTTTGGAAGATTGTGCTGAAAATTAGATGAGCACAAATGCATGGATTCATCCTTTGGTTGATATATGGGGAAGAAATTGACATATACAATATGGTTTAACACTCCATTGGGGACACAAAGATAAGCAGTAGAGTCACTTCCCATCGCTGAAAGGCATCTCAAAATCCTCCATGGAATAAATATGAGCGCAAGTGTCAATCACTGACTGTCTTCTAATTCTCCAGGGATATATTTCTACCTGTTTTCTTCTGAAAATAAATGCACTGTGCATTTAGAAATTGAGATGCTCTCTCTCGCTAATATAAAAATAATGTAATCTGCAGATATAATTGTAAAACTGGAGCTCTCAGTAGAGACCAAGAGGGAAAGTGTATGCAAAATGTGCATTTTGAGATGCAAACATGCATACAAATTGAATGTGAAAATGCCTGGAAAAGCTTGTAGAAGCAAGATGGAATCACCTTATTTTTTTTAAAAAAAATGAACTTGATTGATTCACAAATTTAGCTAAATCAAATAGCAACAGCACTTATATACTGCTTTACAGTGCTTTACAGCCCTCTCTAAGTGGTGTACAGAGTCAGCTTATTGCCCCCAACAATTTGGGTCTTCATTTTACTCACTTCGGAAGGATGGAAGGCTGAGTCAACTTTCAGCTGGTCAGAATTGAACTGCTGGCAGTTGGCAGAATTAGCCTGCAAATACTGCATTCTAACCACCATGCCATCACAGCTCATACAGTTGATTGATTGGTTTGGCTTAGTCTATTGCATTAACCTAACCATGTATAAAAATGTATGTATAAAAAAGCTTTGTGGCTTAGTATGATATGTCACAGTGATTTTTTTATGAGCGGTAAAAATGCTCATTTTATGCTAAGCAACACTTAAGGAATCCATTATTTGAAGACTTCAGGGGAAAAGCTGCGTTGTTCTACTTTTGTCAGACTAAGGTGTGAATATAAATATATGTAGGAGATGACCAGGCTGAGACCAAAGGAGGGGTCAAGAGCATCATCAGTCTTGAGTCCCTTTATGCCCACAAGAGATCTAAGGCCATCACATCTTGAATTGCATTGACTCATATCTACCACCAATTTGCTTTGACCGTTAGTAGTTCAGATTCTTGTACAATTTATTAGCATGCATTAAACCTGTATTCACATTTGAACTGCCTTGGCTCCTGATTTCCTGCGCCTATAACAATATAGGTATGCACTCTTTTCACTCTTACTAAATAAGCAATATAATTCTTAGATCAAAACTCACCAAAATATTATCCTTATTTATCCTTATGCTGTACTTTTAAATGCTATGTATTTGTTTATTAAATCAGATATCTGGATTTAGACTTGATGAGACCCCCAATATGGTTGCTTAGTTTAACTATACTCTTTAAAAAAAAAAAGTCACAATTAAATGGATACATGCAAAGCTTTAGGCCATGATGTATGGTTTGCAGATAATAATGGTTAGGTTCTCACATTATGCCAAGCAAAGACCAAGCAAACCATATCATGGATAAGTGAATGGCGACCCTCCCCCCCGCTCCAGCATTAAGGTGAGGTTATACGCAACGGAAATCTTCTGAATTGATCAGACTCTGCTTCTGCTGTAAGTGTTCCTAATGTACTTAGCAAGAGCATTGCCAGCAAAAGAGAAATCCAAAGACAAAAAAACTCTTTCTGGCTAAAGGAGGAGACACCACGACACAGATCTATGATCTCCCTTTGAACCATTATTTCACTGAGTTTGCAGCCTCTTGTCTGACAGCAATGCATGTGTTTGGGAGAGCGATAAGAGAGCTGTATATCATTCTGAAGGATGTGAAGAGGTTGTGTAATGCTTACCGAATGAACATCATGCACAGAGTCTGTCTTGAAAATGTCATGAGATAAGGAATGAATATAGGCGCTAGTGACCTTCCTTGTGGAAGGGTTTGGCAAAAGAGGGAGAAATCGAACAAGGGTGATTTTGTTGTTGTTGTGTTTTAAGTGTGATGTGCAGTTTGCATAGACGACCACAGAGAGGGTTCAATGCAGAGGGCCCTCAAATCAAATCAATGTCAAATTCCGCTGTGCTCTTCACTTTTCAAACTTAATTTTAAAAGCACTGCCCTTCACTGGAGTCCATTATGAATGTGATTACCTTATGGCTGGTGATCTTGCAAACCTTTGATTTCTTCTTGGGTCATAAGATTGTGTGGTTACAACACCCTTAAACTGCAGTTGGTTCAAAGCACAACAGCTGGCCTATTGCCTGGCCTCATAAAAATCCATCTGGAAAGACTCTCAGTTTCCAGCTGATTTCCAAAAATGGCTACTTGGACTTTTATAGCTTTAACTGGACTGCAACCCGACCATCGTAAGAACATCTGTGGAAAACTACGTCCCGGTCTGACTTATAAATGACACAAAGACAAACCATATGAGTTCATAAAGCACGTTAACTTAAAGGCAAACAAATCACATTGTAGTTTAATAGCATGTGTGCCAAAGGCATTTTTTGGGTTTATAAACCATGGTTTATATCTTGCTGAGTTGTGTGAACTCAGCTGATTAGGGCATGTTGTGCAAAGATTGGTTTTGTATAATGCATGAACAATCTCTTTGGAGTCTTGGTGGTCTTTGTTTGGGATAGTCTGTTTCTCTGCCAAAACGGTAGCAGGGAATTTTAATGGGGAATTAAAAACAAAACAGAAATTTCTACTTTTTCTGCCTTACCATGCAGTGGTTTAAAAAAGAGCAATCAATCAATCAATTGGGGTAGATCCAAAACAGCTACTTTCCAACTATATAGTACAGGTAACTCTTGATGTAAGCTCATAGTTGAACCTGATAATTCCAGTCTTAAGTCATGATGGTCATAAAGTGAATGATGATGTCATTAAGTAAGCCCATTGTTCAATATGGGGTAGTTTTGTCAGAAACTGGAATTAAGGGACAGTTTTTGGGGAAGAAAATGTGATCCTAGCCTGCACTCATGGCTATTTACAATATCCCGAAAATGTGGTTTGAGGGATACTGCAAACAGCTATGAGTGCAGGCTGGTTGCCAAGCACCCAAAATATAGCCACATGACTTCACGTGGTGTCAGAACTTTGGAACTGGTTCTTAAGTAACTTTTGGGGGATCCATTAACTTCAAATGCCTCTAAACAACTATGTCAAGATTGAAATACACATATTTCCTGTGACTATTAATGTTTTCAACTTGCCAAAGAACTGGGGGGAGGGAAAGGTGAGATGGAAAGCCGAGGCTACAATCTTCAACCATGACAGCCAAGGACACTTCTGCAGGTGTCCGCCAAGATGTGGACTGTTATCAAAACAAAAGGCTGGTTCCCAATTGGACAATGTGACCTGTTCCATGGGAGGAGGGGATGAAACTCATCTTTAACTATGCAGGGTTGCACAACATTTAGGATACGATAGGAGCTGGAAGGGATATTGAAGTTCTACTAGTCCAGCCTCCTGCTCAAGCAGGAGAACCTATACAATCTGAGATAAGTGATTGTCGAGTCTTTTCTTAAAAACCTCCAGTGATGGAGCGTCCATGATTTCTGAAGGCAAACTGTTCCACTAGTTAATTGTCCTTACCTTTCGGAAGTTTCTCCTTAATTCCAGGTTGCTTCTCTCTTTCATCAGTTTCCAACCATTATTTCTTGTCCTGCCATCTGGTGCTTTGGAGAATAATCTGACCCTCTCTTCTTTGTGGCAACCCCTCAAATACTGAAATACTTCTATCATGTTACCCCTAATTCTTTTCTTTAGATTAGCCAGAACCAAAACCTGCAGCTGTTCTTCATATGTAGTAAACCATATGCAGTAAACCATAGTTAAATCGTGGCTTAATTTGATATGTGAACCCAATTGCAGTGTTCCATTGTAAGGTTCTGCCACTACAGTCCCAGTTTCAATCAGCAATACTGTCATCAGTGTTCTTTTATTTCCCTCTTGTCATATTGTAATTTTCCCTTTTCAATGTGTTGACTTTTGTTTCATCCTGATTATAAGCTTTGGCATACAGAATTGTCAGGAGGGCGGGTGGGTTGTATGCAAGGGAAGATAATTCACACATTGCAATTATAATATTTAAGGCTGAGTTTTTCCCGTTCTTTTCAAAGGTTTGTCTTTGCCACATATAAGAGTGGTTTGAATTTGTTCTGCTTTATAATGGGCTCCTTGAGTATATTAATTTTCCATACATTGGCATTAAATCACCGGAAAGATGATCATCACAATTTTATATTTATTGGAAATGCACGAGAATAACTTCTCAGTGTTAATGCAACTGCATTTTATTTTAATTCTTCTTCTATGCCAGAATGGTGATCAGTTTAGCGAATACATGATTATAGCTTTGTATAACAAATGTGGGTAAACCAATGGGCAAAATTAAGCATTCTCAGCTGCCAATGGAGGAGATCATAACATGGGGAAACAGTTTATTTCCTTCAGACAAAGCAATAACAATAGCACTTAGACTTATATACCGCTTTACAGTGCTTTACAGCCCTCTCTAAGTGTGTAAAGAGTCAGCTTATTGCCCCCAACAATTTGGGTCTTCATTTTACCCACCTTGGAAGGATGGAAGGCTGAGACAACCTTGAGCCTGGTGAGATTTGATCTGCTGAACTGCAGACAGCCGGCAGTCAACAGAGGTAGCCTGCAGTACTGCATTCTAACCACCGCACTACCACAGCTCTAGGATGCAGAGTTCAGCAATGGGGCAAGTAATAAAATTTGGTTAAATCAGGAGCAATATCCACAGCAAGGCTCAAAGGCCTGCTTTGGATATATTCAGGTTTCCTGCCAACAATAATAAAATAACAACCAAGTTTCATTTAGCACACATCAAAGTTACTTTTCTCCTTCATTGCCAACAAGAAATATATAGTTGCATCTGAAAAAGAGTTACTTAACACCTTTTTAATTCTATGGACCCCGGTAACATCAGAATCCAAACAGGTTTGTTGTGTCAATGGAGACTCTCAGTCATCAAGGCCATGGTTGTCCCAAAGGTGCTTTTTCAAGAGGCAACTGGATTTTCTGTTTTTTCCTTGAAGATGTCTCGTGTCTCATCCAAGAAGCTTCTTCAGTTCTGAAGCTTCTTTAAGTCAGAACTGAAGAAGCTTCTTAGATGAGAAAGGAAATGTATTCGAGGAAAAACAAAGAAAGTCCAGTTGCCTCTTGGAAAAAGCACCTATGGAACTAGGTTTGTTTCGATTTCTCCCGCTGAGGTTAGAAATGGAAATTCAGCATTGGAAAGTTCACTTACCAATATTGGGGAGTTTAAAATTGGAAACATTAAAAGAAAAAAAACCACATTTTAAAAAAATAAATAAATAAAGAATGGCTTCACAAGATGGGCAGAAATTGGGGAGCTCCCTGTTGAATCTAAAACTTTCCCATGAATTTATTACATTCTGTTCATTCCACTGGAAAGTGATTTGAGGGAGAAACAAGCCTCCAGAAAGTGATGTGATCCTAATATGCAGCATAAACCAGGATCTTCTGTTGAACCTAACTGAAAGTTTGAATCGATAAATAATTGATGATTGATCCCTAACAAAAGGCATCTATTTCTTCCTCCCTTTCTTTCTTTTTTTCATGCTTAAAATCTGATTCAGAATCTTGCTTAACAATCCATCCTTCTGTATTCTGGGAAAATGAATCTCAATTCCACCAAGTTTCTGTCTGAGATATTCCCTCTAAAATGTTCTGTAGAATAAAGAAAGCAGATGGTTTGAAACCTGCTTTCCACATCAAAGTCTTGACCTCATGATTTTGGTTTCAGCTTAAAAATAACAAAATATATCATAGTTATCAGCAGGGCACTGTGGGTGCTTGTTTGTGTGTCAAAGTGCATAGCAATCCCCCTGGGAGCAGAGATAGTGGTGGGTAACACGCTGTTTACACATTCTGCACTTGCTGCTAAAATATATATTTATTTTTACAGAGTCATAAAGCCAACCTGCCTTGTGGTTACATACAGGTGAAAGTTACACAAATCTCATGACAACTGAAACTGTTTGGCAAGGGTATATTAGGACAGATAATATACTTGACAACCCTGAACCTCTAGCTGTGGCCATTTCTTCCTTGTACTTTTCCTCTAAGGAGGTTTCTCTTCACATTGCTTCAGGGATGACACAGCTGAGGGGGGAGGGTGTGTGTGTAGAGATAGCTTGTAGCCTAAATAAAAATTTTTCCCCTGGGAATCAAGGATGTTTGTGCAGGCGTTCAAAAGGTGGAGACTGAGGTCACCTAGCAACTGGACTACATGCTGATTGGACCATGTGACTGGAGACTCTGGGGGGAAGTGACAAAGTTTTACTTTTAATTGGGTGTAAAACCGACGGGAACTTAGAGCCAGTTTTCCACCAGGAATATGCCAATAAAACGTTCTTTGAGGAATATGCCTGCCTCAGAGTTCTTATTGAAGTGGATGTATTACTTGGAACCTTGACAATACCATCAGAACTGACTATAAACATTAAAACAAGTATTTCAGCATTTTCTTTTATACCGATCTACTTCTATCATGTGCTTATCAGGCCCAATTGTGATTCCCTTTGCTGGAAGGAAAAGACTGATTGATTGATTGATTGACTGACTGATTGATTTGAATCAGTTTAGATCCTGTTCAATTCCAGATGACTCTGGGCAGCTCACAATATATTACCACTAAAAAAAATCCAAACCGAATGAAATCAAGATGGGATCCAGTCCCTACATAAAGACAGTAAACAAAATTAATAAAGACACAGAAAACAGTTTGAACCCAACTTGGACTTGTAAGAGATGACCAGGCTAAGCCTGAGTGTGGGGTAAAATGTGTCATCAGTTTGGAATCACTCTGCTCCCACAAAAAAAACAAGTCCAGCCCCCTTGAATTATTTGACTCTTACCTAGTGCTGATTTGCCTTGAGTGTTAGTAGTTCAAATTCTTGTGTGTAGGTAGCATGTAATAAACTTGAAGGGCCTTGAACTAAACTTGTGTTTCTGATTACTTGTGCATGACAAGTCTTCAAGGATTTAGGGAACACAAACAGCATGGGGACTGCACTGATTTCTGGGGCAATCCCATTTCAAAGGTCAGGTGCTCTTTTCCTCTTTCTCACCAAATTCTTTCCATTCAAAACTTTCAACGTGTGTTCATGGGGGATATTTATTATTTTAACTTACACTTCAGCAGTTTATACAGTGTTAGTATAATCGGATGAAAAACAAAACAATTAATAATTTATAATTCATCAGCCAGATACCCGATGTTTGATGGTCAGGTGATATTCATTAGTTGCTATGATTAAGGATGATGGCAAGGGGTTGATTTTGCCCTTCAGTTGGAAACTAAACATGAATGTTCCTATAAGAGAAGGTGAAATATTTTCATATTTGAGAAGTAATGAATATTTATATTCCTAATCCTGAGAATTGATGGGCCCTTGTCTTTATCTGTTTCAAATAGATTGCATGGTTGTATTTTATAAGGTCCTGATTAAAAAAAATGTTGATTAAGGGCAAGAAAAAAAGCTTGTAATAACATATTAGAGAGTTTAAAAATGTGACATATTTTCTCTTGTAAATTTCATGTGCCAATCACGGGTGGATCAAACCACACTGAAAACATTAAGAACTTGAGGCTTTGAATGTTGAGAGTGTATAGTATATAGAGAGCACCATAAAGTTTTTTTTCAAGAATGTCTGGGCTTATTCACCAGTGGTAGCAAAGGCATAGCTGATTTCATTCATTAACTGTCCCCTTTTTAGCAGGGTAGGAATTGTGTGTCTCCCCAACTGATCCTAGTGGTTTGGACAGTGTGGTGATGTCCTTGCCCTTTTGCTGCAAGAATGAAAGACAGTAAGACACTCCTTCCTATGTTGTCTTTGAAAGATGCTCGGAGCTGTTGCCTGTTGCTCTCAAAAGAAATGTTGCTTCTGGAGATAGATGATGATTTGATATGTGTAAAGGAGAACACTCAGGTGTGCTCATGTAGGTGGACACTGCGGGTGAAGATGCTCACCTGCTTATCTGCACCTGCTGATGCGCACAGTGGCAGGTGCATTTCCCCCAGCTACAAGACTTGACTTGATCTCCTACTTGCCTACACAAAAATGATAACCTTTAAAGAAGATGAAAAGCAAGAAGAATCCAGTAGATCAAGAATGCTAGTAATGTCTAGCTTTTTCCTTGGAATGGGGCAGTGCTTCTTTCATACTATATAATTATTAATTTCCCTTTTCTATTCCTTTTAGAAAAGCTAGTATAGCTGTATTAATGACATGGGGGTTTTCCCTCCCTTCCCTAGCGGGAAATCTTTATAAGTATCACAGAAATGTAGTTTACTGCATGTTTACAACATCTGGAGGATAAAGTGATCCCCTTCAGCAAGAGAACAGCATAGATCTTTGCAGCCATACAGATTGCTGCTGTACAAGCTAATCTAATGAAAACAGTAGTTCCAAAGTGATTCTACATTTCTCTATTGGATGAGTTAGTAATAACTGTAATTTATCTCCAAGTGCAGAAGTTTGTATTTTCAGGCACGGAATGCAGTGGGTTGAATACGTATGCAAAATACAACTCCAATGCTGTGTTTGTGCAAAAAGGAGAGAGGGTGAGCTTGTGCAAGTGTGCACACACCCCTGTCAAAAGAACACAATCAGAAACAGAGGTATTCTGGCTGAAGTTCATGCAGGACATCTCAATTGTGACAATGAATAAAAAAGATTGTACACATTGTTTAATGGGCATGTCCTTAAACCAGAGTGTCAAACTCAAGACCCAGGGGCTGGATTCGGCCCACGGAGTGCTTAGATCTGGCCTGCAGGGCTGCCCTGGAAACAGTGAAGGACTACCCTGCAGTGCAGGCGGCCCTACTGAGCTACATTTTCACTGGCAGAGGGTTGCAGAAGGCCATCGCAGCTGGAAACAGAGCATGTGAGGGCCACAGGCAGCCTTCTTGAGCTCTGTTTTCACTGGCAGAAGATTGCAGGAGGCCATCGCAGCCAAAAACAGAGCCCATTTTCACTGGCAAAGTGCTCAGGCCACCATTGGCAACCCCAACATGATTGATGCTGATCTGGCCACACCCAACCTGTCCAGGCTCACCCTAGGCCCATGAGATCAAATACTGATGCTGCCCTTAATGAAATTGAGTTTGATACTCCTGCCTTAAACTAACAGACAAACAATCCACTTTTTATTTGAAGGGGGTATACAGTCAGGAGTTTCAATGCACACTTGGCACATTCTACTATAAAATCCAGTACTTATCCAAGAAAATGGGTTCAACTTTCATTCTTTCCCTAGTGATGGCAAAAGTCAAGGTTCAGCCTAATAATCATGAGCCTGCTTATTTGCCACATACCAGATCATTCTTCTGTCCTGTTCTGGGAAGAATTGCATCAAATCCAGTCCTACTTGGCTATTTGGTCCACCAAGAAGTTAATAATCAGTGCAGGAAGAGGCAAAGCAAGAATCTATCAAGCAAGATCTGAATGAAGAACTAAATTTAAATACATAATACACAAAAGTCACTGGAAAAAGATACCAGCTAGGATATTAAGGGAGGGAAGGAGGGAGGGAGGGAGAGAGATTCCAATTTTAATTTTATGGGGGGAAATTTATTTATTTATTTTTTTATCAAAGAGAATACAATTTCATCGACATTCTTATGAGTGGTTTTGCAGTTGTCTAATTACAATATGTCCAATGGGGTGTGCCTGAATACAACTTCTCTAACTTCCAGTAAATCTCAAGGGTAGGTATAAGAAAGACATTTCTTTCCTGTGGCTTTTTCAGAACATGAATTGACCTTATTTTTGCAGCAATCATCTCCATGACCACTAGATGCCTTGGAAGGCTAGAATTTCTGTAACTCTTTGCTGCCATCTTCTGATTATGATTTTTGCAACTCAAATCACTGGTCTCATCAAAAACACTTAGAAAAGGAAATTCTTCAGTATCCTGAGAAAAAGTTAAAAGAACAGAAACCTCTTTCACAGGAAAATCGTTGAGAGGATATACAAGACAGATTTTTGGCACAGAATTAGATTATATGCTGTCCCTGGGATAAGATGATCAGTGCAGCGGTTTTATAGATAAGTCATTTGGTATATATTACCCAGCAAGTGCATTTATATATACCATATTTAACTTGGTTACTAAATTCATTCATTGCCTGGGTTCCCTATATACAAGGAACCATGATCTAAACAATAAAGTAAATTAGAGTAAGCTAAGCTACAAATAAGCGAGGATAAATCCACTTTGTGCAAAGGCAGGCATCAGTTATTTCACTGATCTGGTTTTGTACAATGCTTGAACATAGTCACTGTGGAATAAGGTGTGTGGTGTGTAGTATACCATATTCCAATTAAGTTGTATCAATCAGTAACTTCATTCATTCACACTGGAAATTTCAGAATGTCCCAGGTTATCATTTAATGCTAACCAAAACATACATTTATATGCAAATTCAATTTTCTATTGGAAGCCTACTAGAGATAAAACTATATTTGGAACTGAAATTATGGAGGGAATAAAGTGGTATTCTAGCTGCTTCTTCCACATAACCCAGACTTTGAAGCTGTAATGTTTATATTATTGCTTTTAGAAAATTACAGATACATGCAATGTAGCATCTTGAGAGGGTCATGAAGATTATAGCAGAAGACTTTTTATTCTCCTGCCCTTTCCAGCAGAAATGCAGAAGATTTTTACATTTCATAAATGATTAGAAATAAGATACAGCCAGACATAAACTGAATTTCAAGCTAGAATATGAAACTAAATATTGTAATATCACTATCAGGATTCCATATCTTTGACACAGGAGAGACGATGGTAAATTGATGGATAGAAACAGACAGACAGGAAAACAGATGGTAAATAGATAGGAGATAGAGATTAGATGGATAGATGGAGGGGAGGAAGAGAGAGATGAGAGATGAGAGAGAGAGAGAGAGGATAGATAGATAGATAGATAGATAGATAGATAGATAGATAGATATATAGATAGATATATAGATAGATAGATAGATAGATAGATAGATAGATAGATAGATAGATAGATAGATAGATAGATAGA
>JANHFL010004016.1:287509-297687 GCA_032468155.1 Oxyrhabdium leporinum | reverse complement strand
AAGTATGTTAGCAAATTACTTGCAAAGATTAAAAAAAACCCTCAGCAGGGAACTTTTCTTTGGTACTCAGATGTTAAATATATTTATTGCTTAATATCAAAGGAATATTTTAATAGCAAAACAGTTTGTCTGGATATGTGCACTGTAAACTGTTGAAACAGGGAAATCATGGCTGAAGCAGACTAAGCTCATCATACACTACTTAAGAATCAGCTCTCATTCCTAAAATATGCCAAATTACAGCAAACAGATTTGGGATGTGTGTAGAGTCTGGCTTTATCATTGTGGTTTCATTGTTTTCTTATAATAAATGATTAGCTGGTTATCATCTGGAGTGGTAAACCCCTAGGCTATAGAACACAATCAAGAAAACAAGATTCATGCAGTTTTCCTTTTAAGGCTTTAAGGCGCTCCCACTTTTGTACATCTGTCGGGATGTTTTTCTTGTACCCCGAAGAGGTGGAACTTTTGATACGACAGTCCCAGTTTGCTTTTATTATTTTGATAAAAGCAAGAAGATTCTGCAGAATGCCCCAAATGCTCTCCAAGGCTCCTTTATTAGTGAGTTCATCGAGGCAGAGTCTTAAAAAAAAACAACACTTTTGCATTTGTTTTTTTCCGATCTTTATGTATGGTTGGCCAAAAATCCATTTCCTTAATCAGTTGGTAACAACCTTTCCCATAGGCCGATTATTTTTGTCCTCCAGATACTTCTCCCTCTTTCTCAGTCTCAGCACAATTTCTTCCTGCAGAGCTCCAATCACTTCCTAAGTATCTTGTACTTAAGCAGCAACTACTACACTTTTGCCTAAGGAGGGTTTGTGTAAATCGCCACAACAGGATCTTCCTTGTCTCCTAAGTTCCAGTGACACCACTTCCCATTTATTCTGATCTCCTCCTTTGGCATAATTTTTATTTGTATTCGGCAGAAGAAGAAGAAAAAATCCTACTGAATTTTCTTTGAGTTGCATTATTTTTGATAAAAGAGAATTATCTTTAGAAATCATGACAGAGAAGAGGATTTTGATTCAATGGGTGCTAGATGGAAGACAGAATTTGTGTACTTAATGAGCAATGTTTGCGTGATGTACCTCTGCTGATTCCTTATTGGTTCCCTCAATAGAAGAGAATATCTGTACCTCAGGGTCCTTGATGCTCTCTGAACTTGACTATTTGCTTGTAAATGTTTTGTCATCTGACTAGGTGGCATCATCAGTGCAAGTGAGTGTGAGGTTTGGTCCCTGCTTATATATAGAAGCTGGTTTTGTTGGCACTGATGGGGATCTGCTTTTATCCTTGGTAGTTCCTTGATTAGGGTATTGTAGTCTGCTTGATTGCTGGTCTGGTATTAATTCCTTCTTATGTGGGCACTGGTGTCTGGAAATGATGTAGTTTGGTCTCTTTTGAAAGGTGTGTGAATGTGGTTTATTTTTATATATCTATTGACCACTAATTTGCCTAAATGCCAAACTTCCAGGAATTCCCTAGCATTTGGAGATTTATCTTGGTCTAGGATGCTCAGTTCCCATGTTGAAAGTATGGTTCCCCATATGTTGTGAGATTAAGCAGTTTTCATTGCTTCTTCTGACTGCTAGTTCATGCATGCACTATCTTTTTGCCTCTCTGCCCTACATACTGGCTATTACTATCACTAGTGAGATTTACTCACTAGGAGTTCCATTTCTCACCTGGGCTTTCCTCCAGCTTGTTAGTAATTGAGTTTACCTTCCAATCCACAGGGATGCATAGAAATTTCTACTATTGATTTCAGATTAAGGGGCAGTGCACTCAGTCGGATTAGATCCAATAAGGTTTTCTTAAAAGAGGACTTTACCTTTTCTACCTCAAGGTTTCCAGAGCAATCTGTAAGGAAGACTCTTCCTCTTCAGGGAATTGAAAATCCTTGGGAACTTTTATCAACTTTAGGTTGGGGCAGGTAACCCTGGGGCTTCTTGGAGAACAAAAATCAAGGCCAACTACTTTATTATTATAGAAATATTTATTAAAGCTGTCATTTGGGGATTGGCCATTCTGAAACTCAGCTAGAGTTAGGTAAAGCTCTGTTCATGGAATATTATAAAACAGTATAGAAAAACAATGGGATGGGTGTGTTGTTTTCTGTTGATAAAGAACTATTTCCTGGAAAAGCTGAATTTGGTAAGACAGGAAGTGAAGTGCTACTGAGAAAACCAAACCATGATGTTTATACTATATAGATGGAAAAGAACAGAATGGAAGAATGAAATACAAGATTCAAAATATGTAGTCTCTTTCACATCCACATACTCTGCTTATATTTATCTGCATACCTTCCAATTTCTGGAATTCCATATTCTGTGGAAGCAGATCTTCTGAAATAACACTTTTTATGGCCCTATGCTGAGCGCTTGACAATTCTGTTGTTATCTAGTTACTGGTTGTATGTATTGGGGTCTGGGGATTGAGTTTCCTAACCCAATCAAGGCTCAGGGTCTTGAGTCACGAATCAACTTATTGCTCTTTGAAGTCTGACTTTTCTATCCATTCCTAATCCTAGCCAGCCTGTCATTTTGGAGGTTATCTCTTCACTTTTTTATCAGTTTCTTTCCTTAAATTTACTATTCTCAATAATCCCATTTGATAACCATCACTTGTTTGTTGTTGCTGTTTCTGCCTGAGCAGCAAAAGAATGCAAATGAGCATATTTACTCTACCTAAGCAGATGTTATTTGCTCCAGCTTTTCCAGGGGAAAAAGGGTGTCTAATATTTATGACACTCTTTCTCCAGATTTAATACTAGGTGATGGCAGAAAGAGTTGTGAACAGAAGCACCTGCATCTTAATTGAAAATACATATTTTCACTTTGCTTGAGAACGCTGCCATTTTGCATCCATAAAGGGAATAAAGGCAGTCTAAGTAACTTAAATATTGTTCTGGCAACTGCCAAACATTCCTTTGTTTAGTAGATTGCTGGATAACACTTTAGAATCGTCTGTGGATATTTCATCATTGGAACAAAGGGAGAAAAAAATAAGAGAGAGAGAGAGAGAGAGCAAGAGAGCACAGATAAGTATTTATTCAGAAACAGCATCTAAAAATGAGCAGCTTTATCCACAAGAAAACTTGGCAACTCATCTGGATGGTCTGTAAGCATTTTACAACATAGAATAACTCAGTTGGAAGGGACCTTGGGGTTTTTCTAGTCCACCCATCCTGCTGAAGCAGGAGATCCTATAACATTCTAGACAAATGGTTGTCTATCCTCTTCTTTCAAACCTCCAGTGATGGTGCACCCATAACTTCTGGAAGCAAGATGATCCACTGATTAATTGTTCTCACTCTTCTCTGTGTCAACCCCTTAAATATTGGAGGACTGCTGTGTGATCGTTCGGCGTGTGGTTTAGCCTCTAGACCCCTTTTATCACCTTTGTTGCTCTTCTCTGCACTCTTTCTAGGCTCTCAATATTTTTTATCCTGCTAATTTTCCCTAGAACCGGGTATCAAACTCAAGGCCTGGGGGACAGATCCAGCCCTCAGGGTGCTTAGATCTGGCCCATGGGGCCGCCCTGGAAACAATTAATCAGTGGACTAGCTTGCTTCCAGAAGTTGAGGGTGTTCCATCACTGGAACTTTTTAGGAAGAAATTGGACAGCCATTTGAATGTGATAGAGCAGAGCTGTCAAACTCACGGCCCGCGGGGAAGATGTGTCACGCGCTGGCCACGCCCAGTTTAGCGAAGGGAAAAAAGTTGTGACATGTCACACGACAATGTCATGATGACACGAGTTTGACACCTCTGTGATAGAGTATCCTGCTCAAGCAGGTGATTGGACTAGAAGATCTCCAAGGTCCCTTCCATCTCTATCATTCTGTATTCTGTATTCATCCTTTAGTAACGTTTCAGAAGAGACCCTCCCTAGTTTTCTGGAGAGTAAAAGAAAAGGAGCAGTAAATATTTTCAGGCTCGTAAGATTCTGTTTATATCATTTTACAATAAAAATAGAGCTAATACTCCCATTGAATGCTTCTATGGGATACCTTAAAAGTCTAACCTTCTTTGATTAAGAACCATGATGGCACAGTGGTTAGATTACAGTACTGCAGGCTACTTCTGCTGCCTGCCGGCTGCCTGCAATTTGGCAGTTCAAATCAGGTTCAAGGTTGACTCAGTCTTCCATCCTTCCCAGGTGGGTAAAATGAGGTCCCAGGTTGTTGAGGGCAATATGCTGACTCCGTAAACTGCTTAGAGAGGGCTGTAAAGCACTGTGAAGTGGTATATAAGTCTAAATGCTATTGCTATTTATGGATCATGGGATCTGATCTATTGTTACATCATCAGGGAAGTGAAACCTTAATATATATATATATCACTGCTGAAAAGGTGGGACTAGGCACCCTCCTCCTCATTACATCGTTGGTATATTTGGGCACTGAATATTTAAGTAGGGTTAATGCAAATGACCAAAATGTGTGGTGATACTGCTGTACAATTCTAACAGCCCCAGCCAGCATAGCTACTGATGGCTGGAAGTTGCTTTTGTGCTAGACCAAAAGAGTAAAACATCCCTCTCCTTGCTTTTGAAGAGAGTTTGTGAAAACTCAAATTGTGCTTTTTTTTGGGCGGTGGGGGGGGGTATTTCTGTCTTCCCAGATTTTCTGCTTGTTTCAATTTATAGTCTCTTGCACATTTAAGAATAAATCACAAAAAATGGATCTGCTAAGCCTCCAGTCTTCTCATTCAAAATAAGCTAAAACGTGGGTCAGAAGTTTATTTTTCATTTTTCACAATTCAAGTGCAGCTTCGGGATGTTTGCAAGGAAGCTGCTAAAACTTTTTTTTTGCAAACCTCCCTTCTCCCCAGTGAGATTGAAAACATTTAGCGAAGCTGCAAGAGTAAATTCCCTGTAATACTTTGATAGAGGATGCTACTTCCCTTATCTTTTTTTCCCCCCTGTGGTTCAGAAATTCAATAATACTCCCTTCTTCTCCCACACCAGGCAATTAAATGGAAAATATGTTTCATTTTGAAAAATAAGCAGCCTGTAACCTGATTTTAAGCTGATGCTGCATTCTCAGTTTGGTGCTTACAGTCTAAGCAGGAAAATAAAAGTGTTCTCATACTCTTCGTGCATCCTGCACACTTAAGAATTTAAGATGCACTATCACCAGCAATAGGGTTATATAGAATATGTCTTTAAAAATTCAGATGTTCTCTTATGTGTCTTATATCCCCACTTCAGCAGTTCAGATAAATAGTTTTTGTTGCACTAAACATGTAAACACCCATAAAAGCATGTGAAGAGACATCATCAGGAGAAATAGGAACGTAGGAGTACCCAGATATTTTACATTCATTCATATGTACTCCCCATCCCCAGGATGCCAAAGAAGCTGTTAGGGATTTATTGATCTCTGAATCACCTTCTAGTCAGAATCCCCCTCTTAGGAAACCAAGAAAAGTAAAATCACAATCAAAGTGCTAATAAGACAAAACAATTAGTTATGAATAAATTGATAATTATTCCTATATATCTGCAATAAAGGCACACTAACACTCAACTAAACATGCAGGTTTTGGTTAGACCCATGAAGAGTGGATGGGATCAAGTGACGTAAATAACACATACTAGGGGTGCACGAATGGGCTGGTGGTGCACCATACAAACAATGTATAGATTATCTTGCCACTAGGCATTTGACCAAGAAGTGAAATAGCCATAGATGCCTACTGAAGCACATGCAAAACAGAATTTCTATGGGCGAATCCAAGGGTCAATCCTTCTGAATCAAATCTACTGGTTCAACTATGGCAAAGTTGAAACAGATGTTAGAAAAACAATGTTTTTTGTCACATTTTATTGCAAGATATTGCTTGTATCCCATTGTTGTATGACTGTATGTATGATACACGTGATCACATACAAGGACACGGGTGGTACAAGGAACCAGAACAACACTGGGAGTTGATCAGGGCTGTATGCTTATTGCTATTCTCCTGCCTACAAGAATCTAGCCAGAACAATTGCACTCACGGCAGGAAAACCAGATAAGCACTCTGAGGTTCAGGCCAGGTCTGGTCTTCTGATACTTCCTTCCTGGCCTTCTCATACTTCTTCTCCTTTAATGACTCCAGGCTGGCAAGTCTCTTAACTCCTTTCCCCCACTTCAAAACAGATTCTACGACATCTCCTGAGTAATCGTGTGGATTGAAGGCAACATATTCAAATTTAAATTAAAAATGGTAGCCTTCAAGGCACAAGAAAATGGTACCTAGTTTAATCACTAGCCAATAATGATGGCTTGTGGGATCAGAGTAAAAAAAAAAAATCCCTTCCTCATGTTAAAGGAAACTTTCCAGGAGGCGGCATTTCTTAACGCAAGTAGATTACTATGAGAGGAATCATCCTGCCAATGGAAGGAGGTTACAGGAAAATGCAAGAAAGGAAAGTCATTTCCAGAGTTCTAAATGTAAGGGAAACAGGAGGTGGCTTATGAAGAGAACAATGAAGAAACTCTCTCCCTTTGATCTAATGGACTAACTGATCTTATGCAAGAAGAACTCAATTGAAAATGACTAGGATATATGCTTTAACTGAAACCAATTTGACAGCTCTTGCTGATTGTACTGTCAAACTGCCAGAGAAATGGGAAAACCTGTATTAGCAAAGCGGGAGAAATGCTTTTTAGAATTGGAAACCTTCCTTTGGATCTTTATGTAAAATAGCAGAAGACAATTGTCATAATGGTTATAGTGCCAAAACAATTAAATTATTGTTAAAAATAAATTGCTTAAAAACAGGATATTCTAATGAAATTGTGGTTACCCTTGGTATTAGTGTTGTGTTGTTAACTTTTTCAATCATAGGCGTAGAACAAACTACTGGGGAGTGTATTCTCTGTCCTTTCTTCACCAACATCAATCAGAATAGAGCTGGAAGGGACCTTGGAGGTCTTCTAGTCCAACCCCCTGCTCAAGCAGGAGACCCTATCCCATTCCAGACCAATGGTTGTCCAATCTCTTTTTAAAAACCTCCAATGATGGAGCACTCACAACTTCTGGTGGTAAGCATTTCCACTGGTTAATTGTTCTGTTAGGAAGTTTCTCCTTAATTCCAGACTGCTTCTCTCCTTGATTCATTTACATACATTGCTTCTTGTCTTGCTTTCTGATGCTTTGGAGAAGAGCTTGGCTCCCTTTTCTTTGTGGCCGCCCTTCAAATACTGGAATACTGCTATCATGTCCCCCTTAGTCCTTCTATTGTCCAGATGAACCAAACCCAATTCCTCCAACCGTTCTTCATATGTTTTAGTCTTCAGGCCCTTAATTATCTTAGTTGCTCTTTTCTGCCCTTTTTCCAACCTTGGAAAAATCAACAACTTTATTGTTGATCTTGTAATGTAGGTAGAAGACAATAAAGCTGATTTTTATTTATTT
This sequence comes from Oxyrhabdium leporinum, assembly GCA_032468155.1. NCBI lineage: Eukaryota > Metazoa > Chordata > Lepidosauria > Squamata > Cyclocoridae > Oxyrhabdium > Oxyrhabdium leporinum. The sequence goes on along the minus strand of JANHFL010004016.1, from coordinate 290,272 downwards.
TTTACAAAGACTGCTCAACTTCCCTTGGGAACACTCAGAAACAATCGCATAAAACACGATATTTCTCCCCTTCTCTCTCTAAGTAGGAAAATGTGGTTGTACGATGAAAGATCACAGAGTATTCATAGCACAAGACTTTAGCAGGTGCTCTCTCCAAGTCTATTTAGTTTATATTCAAAGTAGTGCACGCTTGGGGGTTAATATTCAGCTAAAAGCTGTGAACACACATACACATGCAATCATTCTGAGATTGCACAGTGGTATCAGCAGTTGCTTTCATCTGTTGCTTGAGACAGTTTGATTTGCATGATGTTTTAACTTTACTTTTTTCCTATAGTACTCCTTTCAGAAGGCAGCCTTTTATCTTCAAGGGAAAAGCATGCTACAATATAGGATACCAACTATGATGATGATGCAAATTACAAAGATATAGAAAAAAAGCACTGACTGGGTACCTCCATGTTCTTCCGACTTCCCCTCACCCTAAAAAATATTTATTTATTATGGTGTGAAGTCCACTCACCTTAACAAAACAAGAATTAATCTTCAAGGGTTTATCCATAGCTTTCAAACATAATCTAATATTGTTTTCCTTTTAAAAAAGAAGTCTAAAAAAATATTGTTTTTGACATGCCTGTACTGCAGTTGATCATTTAACTCTCTCGTATCAATAGATTTAAATTTTTTACAACTACCCCGGGTTGCTTATCATTGTTAAAAAAAAATGAATCAAAAAATGAAACGTTAACATCCTGAGGACATTTGGGGATTATGTAATGGGCTAGACATGGAAGCAGGATTTCATTTATATATCCTGTCTAAAAACTAGCTGGAGTTCTAAGAGATGGCCACAAGCATGAGGATCACTTTGTAATAGGGTCCAGGGTAAGGGATTCAAAAAAGGGAAACCCACTATCCATGTTCAGAAGTCCCTGAATCAAAGGTCCATATTTCAGATGTCAATTATTTAACTCAAAAGATTGGCTGAACTTCCATAATTTTCCCCTCTCTTTCCCCAATCTGCATTTTGAGATAATGTCCTGGAAATTATAAGGAATTGAATGAAAGGAATTAAAGAATGAAATGCACCCAATCCAAAGTAACATCAAAGATAATAATTGAATTCTGGGTCATCGGGAAGCAGCACAAACTTCTCCTAAACAATGACATTTTATTTTGGTTCCCTCAGCAGGAGTTTTGTAAACTCTAGGGACTCGTTTTTGTTTTTTTTTGTTTTAAAAGAAATAATGCTGAATGTATGCTAGAAAACCCAAGGCAAAGATGATATTTCCCTTGAGTTGAGTTAGATTCATGTAGTTTTCTTGACAACACATGGTTATGTTTTTCCAAGGCTTCCAGAAGTTCAATAGAGATACAGACAAGTACAACGAAGATAGATATATAAAACAGACAGACGGATGATAGATGATAGATGGAGAGAGAGAAAGAGAGATACAGATGATAGAGGTAAGTAGGAGGGAGACAGAGAGAGAGAGAGAGAGAGAGAGAGAGAGAGAGAGAGAGAGAGAGAGAGAGAGAGAGAGAGAGAGAGAGAGAGAGATGATAGACAGGTAGATGTATACATTTCAGCTTCCCAATTTTGTCTATAGATTTCTCATCGAAAAACTAACTGCTTAGCCTTTATGAAATTAGTTAAAGTTAGCTAGGTGGTGCCATCTGCTGTGTTGCTATAATACTGGTTCACCATTTTGAGAGGAGGGGATGGTTTGCTGTGAGAGGGAAGAATACAAAATAAAAAAAACCATTCCTAATATAATATAAAAGCAGAATTCAGAGAAGCATCTAAACTATTCTTCAGTGAGAAAAAGAATTCTAGAGTCTCTTCCCATTTCCATACACGTATTATCTATCTAAATGGAAGAAAGACATCATAGCTTCAGTTCCTATTTCAACACACACTGTGATTGTGATATTACTGCTCCATATTTTAGGGCCTGTAGTAAATAAGGATACCTGAGATATTGCATAAATCCCTCTGAGCCAATATATATCCCCACATAGCTGATCGTGTTAATTTGCAAGAATTATTTCCCATGGTATGTCAATCATTCTTCTAATCTTCTTCAGGCACTGCTGCTGTCCCATATGCTTCTTTGACTTTAAATACCACAGAATTCTCGCTGTTTAATAAATATTTCAGTTAAGATGGTAAAATAGCAATCAATGGAATAAGTAGCATAATTTCCATGATATTCCTTGAGGTCAGCCACTTTGCCTTAACTACCCTCAAGTAATTCCATCTGCAGAGAGTTTAAATGCTTTGTAATGGTCTCATTTTCAAACATCAAGACTTTGCCGACACTTATTTCTTTTTAATGAGATGGTAGAGATATTACACGCTGTTATCATTTTTAAAAAAAATGCCGTGATGTAAAGGGTAATGACAGATTTGTGTTCGACTGGAACAGTACTTTTTTTTTTTTAAAGAAACTTATAAAAACACATACACAACAGTTGAGGATCTCCCTGATTTGGTGTGGATGTTAGCCAGCCTATAACTTCTTGTTCTGCTTTGCTTAACCCTCTTGTTCAACTTACAGGGTTCATTTCTCTGAAGACTATTTAAGTAAAGGACTGGTGGAATAAACAGTCTTTTGTGCAGAATTCCACCCTGCTGAAAGTATCAGGTGATGGGTGAACCATAAAGTATTTTTGATCTGATCCCTGGATAGACCAAGAGCTCTTCAGTTGAGAAGAATAAAAACCTAATTAGACAAGGGGGGGGGGGGGGGAATGATAAAA
>JANHFL010004016.1:256066-270597 GCA_032468155.1 Oxyrhabdium leporinum | reverse complement strand
GAGAGAGAGCGAGAGAGAGAGAGAGAGAGAGAGAGAGAGAGAGAGAGAGATGCAGCAGGTATCAACCTTACTGAAGCCATAGTGCCATTCTATATAAGCCAACTTGGAAATTAGAACAACTGAATTTAGCAATGCTTACTTCCAAATATGTGTGAATAGAGTATTGCAAACATAGATCCAGTATCTATGACTACACCAACATATATTTTATCAAACTGAGCCATTGGTAAAGATATATGGGGTTGATCTCAAAGTGTTCTCAAATTCAGCACCTATCATGGTCAAGCTTGACAGTCAAATTCTGAAGATCTGTTCAACTTGCCTCTTTCATAGTCTCAAAGTGCTTAATTTATGTTGTCCAATTCCATTTAAAATCCATAACACAGACAGGTAGCTCCATAAAGCAGGAATTATGTGTATTCTGGAGTACATCTTTGGAATTAATGTATGATTGCAAAGTGTGTGTGTGTACACAAGCACACATCTAAAAAAGCTTATATTCTGGATATTTCCTGAATATTATATATACAGTAATTGGAGAGGTGCTTTAAAATACATGCTTTAAAACATGTTTTGAATGCAAATATGTTCATCTTTCAGTAATGCAGAAAAGCAAAATTAGGTCTACTGAAATTGACAGTTATACCTCCTGCTGTTTCAATAGCAAGTATATTTTTTCCCTGCACATTTTTTTTCAAAATCTTCTCTCTGCCTTTCAATAAGTCCAATCACTCATGTATCCCAGGTTCATTTGGTATCATCTGTGCAAATAATTGGGACTGATCAGAATGCCAACAATATGCCGTCTGTAGACTAAGTCACCAGATAAACACAACATATTATTTCATGACAATCTATCTCATTAATAAAGGGTTTAAATAGCAAATAATACCTGTTTAGGAATTCCACTTCTATAGAAAGTTAATTGCTCAATTTCCCTTTTATATGCTTAAGTTTCATAACAGACTGTCAGTTCATCCTAGAGAAGCCATTAGAAAGTAGAATAATAGGGTTGAAAGGGATCTTGGAAGTATTCTACTCCAACCACCTGCTCAACTAGGAGACCCTACACCATTCTGGACAAATTGCTGTCCAGTCTCTTTTAGAAAACCTTCAGTGATGAGGCACCCACAACTTCTGGAGGCAAGATGTTCTGTTGATTAATTGTTTTCACTACCATGAAATTCTCCTTATTTCTAACTTGAATTTCTCTTTAATGATCTTTCACCCATTATTTTTTGTTCTACCTTCAGGTGCTTTGGAGGTTAAGTCCCACTCTTCTCTGTGACAGCCTCTCAAATACTGGAAGACTGCTATCATACCACCCCTAATCTGTTTCTTCATTAGACTAGACATTCCTAGTTCCCTCAGACATTCATCATATGGTTTAGCCTGCAGGCCCTTTATCTTTGTTGCTCTTCTCTGCACTCTTTCTTTGAAATGGATTCAAACTGAAACATCAGTTACCTTCAACATTTTGCTTCCTATCATAATAAATCAGATAATTAACATTATCAAAGCTTGCTATCAGTTGAAAAGAAACCCAAGGTTACTAGAATTTTAGAAAAGTGGTAGACTAAAATGTCTATCTCATCTTCTGTTTTAGTCAACTCCTGCTGATTTAATTTTATGCCTTACAGGTTACAATTTTTAAGCACACACACACACACAAATCATTTCAGGGCATTCCTCTTTACATAATCATTTCAACATTCCATTTTACATGCTATCATAAGTATGTCATTTCCATTAATATAATTTAACATACATTTTTAATGTTAAAGACACATTTTTAAATTAAAATTTACATGCAGAACAGTGTAAATATTAAAACTAGCTGTGCTCCCATTCCATAGCTTGGAAAATATGAAATTAGTAACCTTAGATTAAACGAAATATTTTCTCTTCCGTTCAAATTTGATGTATAGTAAACAGGATATAATAAAAAGTTATTTAGCAATACTTCAATTAGTTGTCATTAATTATTGGAGAAAGTATATTAAAGAAATCAGTCTATAGATTGAATTAAATAAAATATGTCAATACAAACAATTCTACTTTACGAATTTAGATATTAAAGCTGGCACTTGCTACAGGGGATTTAGTTCACACACATTTCCACATATACAGAAACACATATGCGTACAAACTCACACGTTCCCTATCAGCTCTTTCTCATTAAGTTTGTATTGAATTTTGAAAAGTGCAGTAATGTTGGGTAATAAAAGATGAGAAGGACTTTGAGTAGATTATCGTAGCAACATGCTTTCCTTTTGTCACAAAACGATATTGCATAAAATAAGCTAGTATCTTGATAATGGATCAGAAGAAAGTAAAATAACATGTAAATTTTCTAGAAGAAATTGTTCCACTTTGTAGTAATAAGCAGGACATATTCGAGATATTTTAAGGCACTGTCAAACATGCTTGCACATAGAAATAGAACCAATTTAAATGCAAGGAGAAACAGGGATTAAATGTCTTAAAGTATCAATATTAGCTGAATGTTGTTTTTAGGCTGAAACAAGGCATACTTTGAGAAGTAGGGAAAAACTGAGAAACTTATAGTTGGAATTAATAAGAACATAATAAAGAGGGAGTTGGATTGTTGCAACTTCTTACGATTTCTTAATTAGGACAAGTAGCTATTGATTGATGGATTGTTCTAATTTTTTTCCATGGCGTACCTCCAAATATTGAATCAAGTATTTAAAGTGAGGTTTCTGGATTATTCAATGGATTAACTGTAGGTCAGATTGCCTCAGATTTGACTGATACATCATGGGAATGTACATGGGAATGGGAATGAATCAATGACCCAAAGCAGATCACTAATTAAATTCAAATTAATTCAAATTGATTGGGAACATGAACATACATGATGCAAGTATGAAAGTCATGTGAATGAAATTATCAGATCAGAATTCTAGTTTAGAAAACCAGTTTTATGTGGAAAGTCAGTTTCTACCTGAATTAAAAATGAAAAGTTCCCCGTTCTTGAATATGGCAAAAATTAACTTGGACCATCTCTACCAAGGTCTAAAAAAGATTTAGCTATATAATGGAAATTCAGTAATACCAAAACACTTCTGCATTCTATTCCTTTCAGATATTGTTGTTAATTATTTCTTTTCGCCTTGCCAATCATAGTAACTGGTTTGAAATGTTGCATTATAGAAGATAAGGGGGCTAAAAAAATCTGGGTGACCATTAGACTATAGGAAGAACAGTAACAAAATCTCAAATATGTAAGATAGAAGTAGCATAGATTCTTTTTGATATTTTTACTGCTCTTCCTATAAGCTTGTGGATGTCCACTTAGGTCTTCTCCTGGCAATGGGTTTGGGTTTTAGTCTTGAGATATAAACTTTCCTGGACATCACAACATCATTCTCTGAATCTAAAGCTTAGATCTGTTCTTTAATTTTGTTCACCTGCCTGCCCTTTTCTTTTATTTGTCCATCCATCAATCTATATTTCACACTGAAGAAATCCAACACAGACATCTTATTGCATTTTACATTTTATGCTTCATGTGACAGCTGCTAGGGGTTAATTTAGATTTTACAGAGTGGAGTGCCTGTAAGTTATTATTATTATTGTTGAGTGATGGGAGAAGTATTAATATTGATTTATGCAGGGTAAACTAAATTGAATTTTGTGAACTTTAGAGGAAAGTGTGCCTTTATGAGGCAGATGTTGCTACGAAGTGTCTTCATAATGGCCTATAAATTTAAACATTTTTTTCATGGATGTGTGTATGTGTGTGTGTTTGTGATTGGCATGAATGCACAGTCAATAAACAGATGAACAATAAAACTAAGTAGCCTAGAGGAAGAAGACTAACAATAAAATACATTTTGGGTTACACCAATAGATAAGGTTTTATTTATTCTTTTACAGAATCTCAGAATATAATTCAGTGAGTATTTAGGCAATATTTCAATGATAATATATAAAAAATCATATTCCAAACACACAGAACAAACAACTACAAAGACTAACTAGATCCAATCCATTGTCAAAGTATCAGAAGATTTGAGGGAGAATTGGAAATATTGTGGAGAGGATGTTCTGTACTAATTTTAGTGAGACTAATTTGTCATTCTTGCCCTCTAGTTCTGAGACCACAAATATATCTTGCTTCAACCATTTCCCTGCTGAACCATATTTCTTCACCTACAAAGATATGGGGTGGGTTTGGTTTTTTTTTGCAAATCTGTAAGAGTTGATAGGACCATAAAATGATAAGGCTCCACCCTGTGATGTCATTAAAAACAACTGAGTGAAGTTCTCCCATAGAACAATATGAACCAACCAGCTTCAAGGGACCATAAAAGTAACTTATGTGAACACAGAAAAGGTAAAATAAAACTTTAAATTAATGCTTGCAGTAGTAGTAAGCGAGAGAGATTGTCTGGATGTGATGTAATGTGCAGTTGGTAAAAGAGGAGGAGGGGGACTTGGCAATACATACTTGGCTGAACATACCAGGGAGAGGCCTAAGGCAAGAGACTGCACAGTTCTGAACTGAAGGAGACAGGGAGGGAAAGGTAATGACAAGTGCAGGAAATCAGGAGCCAAAGCAGTTCAAATGAATATATGTTTATTGCATGCTAACTCAGTCTCTAAAAGAATCGGAAGTACTAACAGTAAATGCAAATTGGCGGCAGATAAAGAGTCAATGCAATTCAAGGTGGGTTGGAGTTAGATCTCTTATAGGTGCAAAGGGACTCAAGATGCACTCGGACTCAGGACTCAACCTGGTCAATTCCTACAGGTAGCCACACATAGAGTATCCCAGAGTATACAGTATCTATTACGTTAAAAGGTTATAGCTGGCAGAAGTCAACATATGCATTGTGACATCACAATTGAAGGTCTTTCCTTTTTATACTTGTGTAACAATATCACATTGAAATATGTCAATTGTCACAGAGTAAATACCTTTCATATTTTTCTGCCCCTTCTGAATGTCTATGCTAACAGTTGTTTCAAGTGTTTGTGTTTCGTTTTAATTCAGGAGCCCTAGCACATTTAGAAAGATTTAGTGAAGTGGCAGCTCCTCGCTCACTTTGGGTGGTCTCAAAAAAGGCTAATTGGGGTCTGATCTGGTTAGCTTTGATGTGACACTACCAAGAGAACCAAAGCTGTCAATAGGATCGAAAAGCTGAGGAATACCCTTGGAAGATGGCGGTGGAAAAACAGATCCATAATGTTGGTGGAAAATATATGGATGTTTCCATATATTGACCAGGAGTTAAGCTCAGCTGAAAAAAGATGTCATTTTTAGCAACCTTAGAAATGAAGGAATCAAAATGTAAATTCAAATTACTTCTTAGAATTTGCCCTAAAATTAAGACTGGCATATCTCAGCTACAAAAGTACAGGTGTCCCCAAAAATGGCAGCAAAGAATTTTATTTCCATTAACACTTTTTTTGTAGATTTTTGCAGCCTTATTGAAAGTCTGGATTTTCCTATTCAGACTTTAACATAATGTCTAACAATTTTCCCTTGAGGAAGAACCTTTCTTGTATAATCAATTAATACAACTCACGAGTACATATGCGTCATGTACAACATTTTGGTTGTCAGTTGATTTTCAAGATTTGGTAGCCATGATCTGATATTGAGTGTTCCTTGATGAAATGTCAAGTGAGTTGGAAGAAATGAAGATAACATTCTTACAAAACAGTCATTTTCTTAGCAATTCTCTTTGTTAGGATTTTTAATGCATTTGACACTATTCTGATTCATCTGTTACAAAAGCCGTTTCTGACAAAGATTTTCATGAAAAGAAATAATTAGCTGAATCCATCTGGTTTCCACAGAAAGAGAAAGAAAAAAGAAAGAAATCCAGAGAACTATATTCTAAAATATTGAATTATTATTTTTTCTCTTTAAAGGTATTGGGATCTGAATTAAATATAATGCGGCTATGTGATTATTTGCCTTCATTCAAGAAGGAGCTAGTTTTCTCCTTCTCAGTTGATTTCTGTTTGCTCAGAAAGCCCACATATGAACATTCAAGACAGGGAGAATTTTATTAACTAAGGGCTACAATCTCATAAAATTTTGCATATTTTATAAAATGTACAACTTTATAAGACAAGTCTTGTGATTTACGACTTTTTGACTATTTGAGAATTTGCTTATTTGTGAAAATGTATTTGTAGTTTCAAAATCAGTATTTGTGATGTAATTGCCCTTATTCGTGGACATGAAGAATGGAAAACACTGAATTCATTTGACATCCAAGCAATAGCAGTTCCAGCCTTTACTAGTTTGGTATTGATGGCATTTTCATTGTTCGTAACTACTGCAAACAACAAGAATTGCCTGTAGGTATAAATATATACAGTTTGTTAACTGACAACGTCTTAACTTGCCAATATGGTTTACTAGTTTGAAATGGATAGGAGTACAATTCAACTTCCATTCAATAAGAAAATTGGGATTTCAGAATTGGAAGGGACGTTTCCACCATAGTGGAGTCATTCTGCTCATAAAACATACTGTAGCTCTAAAAATGTGACTCTGTCATGATTAATTTTGCCAGGCATTAGTAGTGCTTTCAAAAGGGATATTCCGATGGCTGTTTTTGCCATCTTTTCCCCTTATGTTTTACCTTGGGTATCACTCAGAGTCTCTGGAAGCTGAGTGGTGTGTGTGTGTGTGTGTGTGTGTGTGTGTGTGTGTGTGTGTGCTGCCATTTAGTGGCATTGTATGGATTGTAGTCCTATATGGCAGACCAAGTTCTCTGTCTCTCATTTCCTGTCTCATAGTTAAAAAAAAGAAAGAAAGATGATGTCCACCACATTTCATGCTGTATTTTCTCACGAGGGGAGGAGAGAAGAGAAAGTGAATAAATATGAAGATTTAAAAGGCAATCCGGGAAATAAAATATTGAAAATAATCAAGGTGTTAAAGTTAGCTTCTCTACAGAAATAAGGTAGAAACTTCAGTCTCATATCCTCTCCTGTATCATTATCTCCACACTACCATTATGTCCCTGGATTACCACAAGGTGGATTTTTGAGGTCACCATCGCAATCCTTTCTGCATTTGTTTTTAAAATATATTTTCTACATCTGCTAGATCAAGTATACATTAAATTATTAAAAGTAGCTCTGATGTAGCAGGTTATATTAAGAGTGACCAGCTCAACTTGAATAGAGAAGAGCAATCTTTTTGATATATTAGGCTTCAAGTGCGCTGCACCTTGGGCTACACCCCATGTAAGGTTGTAACTGCACATTAATTTTGAGTGTTAGGAGCTGCCCACCATTCTGCCAGCAGTAAATGCCATGGCAATAAAGAATAATCACAGCGCTGCCATGCCGCACTCGCCATGGCTCTGTCAGAATTTCCCATTATCAGGACTAAGTCTCCAGCTGGAGGGATTTAGAGCTCTATGCTATTCATTCTCAATGGGCTGCAGAATCTTTAAGGCTCAGAAAAGGTGTGTATGGGGGGGGTATTAATTTATTTAAATAGCTCTCTGTCCTTTCTTGGATGTGTTAAGAAAGTGTGCAAAACTCCAAAGGTGTTGAAACAACAGCAATTCACACCTCAATATGTGAGAAGTTCTCTCTCTCTCTCTCTCTCTCTCTCTCTCTCTCACACACACACACACACACACACACAAACACACACATCTTCTTGACATTTTGGTATTTTTTTTTCCATTTTCGTTCCTATGCTTAAATGGAAATACAATTGTACACTGTTGCTGTAGAGGTAGTCTGAACTTATGACCACAACGGAGCCCAAAATTTCTGTTGTTAAGCAAGACAGTTGCCAAGATGGAGATTTGTTCCACCTTATGACTTTTCTTGCCACAGTTGTTAAGTGAATCACTGCAGTAGTTAAGTTAGTAACATGGTTGTTAAGTGAATCTGACTTCCCCATTGATTTTGCTTGTCGCAAAAGATCGCAAAAGGGGATCACATGAACCCAGGATACGACAACCGTCATAAATATGAGTCAATTGCCAAGAGGATGAATTTTGATCATTTGACCATGGGGATTCTGCAACAGTCGTAAGTGTGAAAAACAGTCCTTACTCACTTTTTTTTTTCAATGCCACCATAATTCTAAATGGTCACTAAATGAACAGTTGTAAGTCAAAATCATTTCTTCATTTCTGTGAATTAGTAGTACCCGTTGGCTAATTTGGGGCATGGAAAGAACCTTCTGCGGATGCAGGAAAGAAAGCAAATTGGAGGCAAACTTGTGAAACCAACATTGTGGTCTTGTGCTATAAGCCCTACTCTTGTCTGCAGGTATTGTGATGCTGCACTCATGGTCCAAAGAGGCAGGACTTGTGGTATGTTGCTGCAGTATTGCTTATGTCATTCCCCTTTCCAAAAACTTTTATGTTGCTAATAAAAAGTCAGTATTTTACAAGAGTTTGGGAGTCAATGAGGTAGGGTGAGATTTTAAGAACTTCCATGAAATAGAATACAGTAATGCATGTTGACTGCTTAGCATACTGTATGAGCCCAACCAATTGTGATTTATTCAACAAGATGCAAACCATTCTTGCTAGTGTAATATACAGTATGAACCAGTTCAATGACATTTGCAAAAATACATATTAGGGGGGAAATATAGTACCCCTTTTCAAACACAAACATAAAATGTGGCCCTTGTGATTGTAAATTCAGCCAAATGTGATTTATTGAGTAAACAAAGGTAGAAATATTGTTGGTACTTAGTACACTGTGTAAACTCAGCCATTGTACAAGAAGAATCTTGGTTATTTCTACTGGGTTGATCCTTCAATCAAAATCAGAATCTTACAGTGAGGGAGAAAAAAAACACATAAAAAGCAAAAATAACTGAGCATCAGTGAACAAACAAACAAACAGTACTCAGCATTTTGTTTGCTTTGGAAACAAATAATTTAAGTTTCCTTGCAGACTGTTGGAATTAAAAGCATCTACTTGCTTGGTTTATAAATAAAAGCAATCACCCACTTTCATTTTTCAAGAAGGAAAAGAACAACACAGCAGTAGTAATAGATGGCAGGACAGTTTAGAAAAAGGATGTATGAGAAAACAACTGTAATTTGTGTTCATTAATCATTTTACACCAGGCTCTCCCACACAACAGAAGATGTGGGCATATCCTATTAATTAGAAATGGAGAACAGCTCCTCCAGATTAAATTAATTAATTATGCACCTTTGGGTAGGAGACTGAGTTAAGGAGGACTCTGGTTTTAGTTGTACAAAGTCCGGGCCATGATCATCTCTACCATAATTGAAGCTGAATAGCTTAGTTGTGGCAACCTATTCTTCAAAGTGAAGACTTGTTCCATCCTCATATAACTCTGCACATTTCAGCTGCAGTTTACCAAAGGCTACAGTCTTTGCCCAGATAGTGCTTATTATTAAGTAACATACATGGTCTTCTACATTGCAAAGGGGGAATCTCTCATTGAACTGAACTGTTTAAGCCATAATGCAGGGTCCAATCTGAATCACTCACTGGGATCAGATGATTATTCTTCCAAGCTTTTGGACTCATTTTGGAGACCCATTCTAGAGAGTAAGAAGTTTTCTGGAGGATGGGCTCCAGCATGAGTTCAAAAGCCTGAAAGAATAAAGCTCTGGTCCCAATGAGTGATTCGGATCGGATCCTGCAACATTATCCTGGGTGAAATGGAAAACAGATGAAACCTTGAGCTCCTAAAGAAAAGATTTACAATTTAAAAATATTTTTTTTCCCAAAAATAGTAATGGCAGGAAAATGTTGTGCTAGATGCCCATCCGTTACGGTTTGAGAAAAGAAGCTAAATCAGAGGAGAGGTTGATCATTCTGGATTCAAACTTATCAACTTCATCTGATCCACCATAAGATAAAAGAAGTGTTACACTGGAGCAATTGTTTCCCTGCAGCCAACATGTCTCCAGCCTGCCAGAAGCCCATATACAGATGCTATAGAAAAACATTTAAATTTACTGTTCTCTAAAAACAAATAATCCACTGGAGAACTGGAGCTTGAATACTAAATGATAATGTAGAGTAAATTTGGCTCAACACATTGAGAATCTAGCTTACCCAAGGTCTGATTTAGTGTTCGTTCTCTCTCTCTCTCTCTCTCTCTCTCTCTCTCACACGCGTGCGTGCACGCCTCTATCTAATCAATTAATTCTGGGTAAAAGTTTTTTCCACATTCCTTTTGCATTTCCTTGTTCACTCTCCCTTATCTCCTCTTGACCTGTACTTTTAAGTTTTCATTTTCCCTTCAACCATCTGGATCTCAGTCTCTGCACATTAGAGCTGGACTATCAATCCGTAGCTCAACTTAGCGAAGACCTGACAGTGTAAGATGACAGCCTTGTATATTGACTTCTAGCTGATATTCACCATGGTGAGATGCCTCCATTTATTACTACTAATAACTGTGACAGATGGAGGAAAATGGATAGAATTCAGGACTGGTACATTCAGAGCAGTTAGTTTCTCCCCACCCCCCTCTTTTTTTTTTTTTTTTGCAACTGGTGAGAACAGATGGAGCCATAAGACGTGACTGTGTTAAATAACTTATTAGCAAGTCTTGCGGTTCATACTGTACAAGACAATAACAGGGTGAATCAGAATGAGGACAGATAAATAAGAAATAGCAAAGACGTATCTCTTCTCTTCTTCTCCCCATCCCTCTTTGAAGTGAGGAGATTTTGCTTGAAAGAAGCTATTTCATCAACCCCCATCACTCTCAAAAAAATAAGAAAACCAGTAAAGCACTTCAAAGCTTGAAAAAAGTTTGTTCTATGTATAAAAAAGCACCCCAAGGATTAAACTGACTATCTATGGGCCATTATTCAAGCAAGTGAAGCCAAGATAAAACAGTTGGACTTTAAGATGTACTATATATCTTTTCTATATTTTTTTTCAGGAAGCAGAAAAAGAAAGTCATTGCTGTTCCATATGGATTATATCTTTGAGCATTTTAAAGAAGAACGAAGGCGAAAACAATCAAGCAAAGTAATAACGTGAATGTAAATTAACTTTTAATGCACTACATCTGGAGACAGCAGTGTGTATCTCTGCAGCAACAAATATGTTAGAGGGCCTCAGATTGAAAATAGTTATTTGGGTAGCTTATATCTTCTGTGACTTCTCCCATTTCAAAAAGGAAATCTAAGAAGCAACAACAAAATGTCTTCCTTTTTTCTATATGAAAAACAGGTGGAGACCTGATATCTTCTAAGCCCATCTGGCCATCTGACTTTGAGGTCCTGTAGTGATTTTTTCAAATCTGCAGTATGGAGCAGGGAGCCCTCCTTTCACAAAATAGCTATCACAATGTTATCATCAATCACATAACCAAAAAGGAACTGAGACACAGGGAGGATGGCAGATAGGATAATGGGGCATGGGGCCATTTTGGATATTGTCCAACACTTCCTTCCGGGAAGGAATTCAAATTGAAATACCCTCAGTTTTAGATGTTTGTTTGTTCAAATTTTGGACAATGCTCATCTTCCCTGCTTTGTCTTTGAGAGGTGCTCATTCCAGGTGTAACCTAACTTTTTGAACAAAGGGGGTGGGGAGGCTAAGCACACTGTATCAACCAAGCCTCTGTGACTAAAATGTAAATATGACAGTCATTTGAAAAGTGTCCAAGAAACATCAATGGAGCAATGAAATAATGTCTGCACTGATTTTTCCTCCCTTCTAAGTTGACAAGCTTTGCAATTTTTCCCCCTACTTTCTTCATTGAATTTCCAGGTATACAGGAGGGGATTTCTCTATTAGAAATGTTTTCCTTTTTCTTGTTGTTTTTTTTTAAGGAACTGTCAAACTATATCAATATTTCATTTTGACTGGTGGGTGTGTTTCCTCTTTTGAAATATTGAGTTTATTTAATAGGTATTTTCGTTTATGGATGTGCAATGGCTTTCATGAAATATAGAGGGGAAAAAAGGATGCTTCTTAAATAAGATGAAAATTCTGGTGAACAATCTGCTTTCACAGTCTTTTTTATGTGTGTTTATTATGTGCATTTGTGTGTGTGTGTGATTCCACAAAGAATATAAACCTTAAAAATAAGACTAGCAGAGGATTACATTACTTTATTTTATTTTATTTACTATATATTTTATTTTATTTTATTTCTTAAACTTTTTATAGTCAGAATTGCATCTAGACATTATTTTATTTTCATTTTGAGATGACAAACCTCACCTATTGGCCAGTAAGTGTATGGATGAATGGCTAGAGAACTTTTCCTTTGAAAACCCAAATGAAAAAGAAAACTGAAAGAAAAAAATGAAAGTTTAAGGTGATGGGAATAAAATGTATTTACATGACAGTTAATGCAAGACAGCTCATGTGTTAGGAACAAACATGGAATTTTACACCCAACTGGGGAAAAAAAAATACCGCTTCACACATGGTTGAAAGCCAGAGATAGATTTCAACACTTGCTCTCCAACAACTGTTTAATGTTTTGTTTTTCAGTCCGTGTTACTCATAGTCCTTGAAACAAAGCTATTTGAAGAAATGCCTTCTGGACAGGATTGACATATTATACTACTTTCAACCTGATTGCACAAGAATTGTTCTTACTAATTATATTGTGCTATGAAATTCATCATCCAATCTTGAGAAGAGCATTTTTCTAGTATAAAAGAACTTTCTGTTTATCTACTTCATTCATTCTTTATTGAGAATATCTTCTGGATGTGCATTTGATGTTACTTTATTGTTGGGGAGTGATTGAGGTGTATGCTATTTATTGTTACATATTTTACCATGGTTTTGAAGCATCTTAGTCTGCTTTCACTTCCTGATCTGAATCATACATTTCCTGATGTTGGTAAATTAGATTTAGCAGTTAGAATTTTTGTACTTTTGTTTTATGTGTTCAGGAGGAAACAGAAATGGGTATAATATATCTGAAGAAGTGATTCATAAAACCTGTGAATAAATTGTCATTATAACCCACTCAGTACTAATCAGCTAATGCAAATTCAACAATTGTATTTCCATTATAATTATTTTTTTTTTATGAATCTAATTTTGCAAAAGTAATCATCTCATACTTGTGTGAAGGACTTAGCCCTGACTCCCATGAGTAATTTTTACTCAAAATAGATATAGATTAGATATAGTGGTAGATATAGAGATGCACACACAAACACATACACACACACAGATCACAGTAGTTAATCCTTGTGTTTTCCACAATACATCTTAATTAACCTTCTTTTGAATCATTTATTTTTTTTCCACATAAGGCAAAAGCAAACTTGATTGATACATTGGAGTTGTCTAATTCTGGATGATTGACAATATTGAAAATAATAAAGTCACATTTAAAAAAAACCTTAAAATAAATAGCACTTGGGGGGGGGGAATCACAAGACATCACAGTCTTCACAGTCAAGATACAGGCTTTATCACACACCTGCGGCCAAGGTTCAAACAGAACCAAGTCTTCATAGTCCTATCATTAGCAACAATCATTTTTAAAAGTATCTATTTTTATGAAATAGTTTAGAAAATAAAATAAATAAAATATAATTTCTTAGGTAAAATGATACATGTATGGAATAGTATACTATCATATTCTACAAACAGGTTTACCAATGCAACACTAAAACAACATTCAGTATAACAATGAAAGTCAGCATTGTTATATATTGATTTGCTGCACGCAGATTACAGTTCTAGGATTCAGCCTAATGTTTGATTTTTAAAGAGCAAAGTTCAGTGCCAAAATCTGACATCACCCAGTATGTATATAAATGCAGACACAGTCTCCAATTCTATTGAGTAAAATAAGAAACCAAGGAGTCTTCCTTTGCCAATAAACATGAACCCTTGACATCAACCACAATAAGATAGGTAAGCAGATATTGCCAGACCTAGCCATTGCTATATTGACACTCAGCAGAGTGTCAATATAGAAAGAAGTTATCTATATGCCTCTAAAGTTCATCATCAAAAAGAGACATTGATCTCTTTTGGACATTGACCAAAGTTGATACGAATGAAAGCAAATATATGTGTTTCAGGATAATGTTGCAGGATCTAATCTGGATCACTTACTGAGATCAGAGGTTTAGTTTTCCAAGCTTTCAGAGCCATGGTGGAGCCCATCTTCAGGGAACTTCTCTCTCACTAGAATGATATGAGGATGGACTCCAGCATGAATCCAAAAGCTCTAAAGATTAAACCTCTGGTCCCGGTGACTGGCCTTGGTTGGATCCTGCAAACTGGATATGTTAAATCTGCCAACCAAAAATGTTAAAGAGCAGGGGAAGGAATAATGTGACTTTAAAAACTGCCATCATAGGCAACTGCCATTGGTTTGCTAATTTACTATTTTATTTTATTTTATTTACATCCCATATTTATTATTTTTCCAAATAACTCAAGGCAGCGAACGTAGCCAACCCACCTTCCTTCTCCTATTTCCCCACAACAACAACCCTATGAGGTGAGTTGGGCTGAGAGAGAGAGAGAGAGAGAGAGAGAGAGAGAGAGAGAGAGAGAGAGAGAGAGAGAGAGAG
>JANHFL010004016.1:209775-220334 GCA_032468155.1 Oxyrhabdium leporinum | reverse complement strand
CTATCTATCTATCTATCTATCTATCTATCTATCTATCTATCTATCTATCTATCTATCTATCTATCATCTATCTACCTACCTACCTACCTACCTACCTACCTACCTGGAGAGTGTGGTATTTGAGCGTGTTTGTGTATATGATGTGCACACACAGACCCTACATTCCCAGTAGAAGGGATCTAACATTCCTAGTACCAGATCTAACCTTCAGAAGTAGTGATTTAAACAAGGCTTTGCATGGTCCATTCTGATTCGTATTATCTGTTCCACCTGCTGATTTGGGAAATGAATTCCATTCTTGCCAGAAGGACTAAAAATCTAACACAGGCTCTATGTTTCTTTCATTACAGTGGGGACTCAGTCATTATAATATATTTATTAGTTTGCTACATTCGTATCCTACCTTCCCTCTCAAAGCAGCATGAGGTTCTTCCCCTCTGATTTTTCTCACAGTCACAATTCTCTGAGCTCAGAGTCACTGACTGTCCCAAAGTTATGCAATAAAATCTCCATTGCTGAGACTGAACTGCAACCAAAGTCTCCCAGGTCCCAGAGTCACTCTGAATTGGGGACAGACCTGTCACTTTGCCCAATACTCTTCCCTGCTGTGCTCCTTCTATGGTGCTTCTCATATCTAAGCAACATCAAAAGAATCTAGCTTAAACTTGTGAGGGTGCATGACTGACACAGGAACATTATGTGTCCTTTCTTGAGATAAATGAAGCGTACAGTAAATCAGAGTCATGCAGTCTGCATTTCATAAGTAACCACCCCAAAATGTTCCAAGTTGAACTAGATTCAGGCTTCACTGTGGATCAACACATATTCCCAATTCATCAAGATCTCCCTTGACTCATCAAGATAGAGTAGGCAGTTTCATGTTGTGCAGAGAAATTTAGAGAACCTTGGAGAAATCTCAGCCCAACCTTTCCAAATCCCTTTCATGATGAATCACAGATCTCTTCCCACATTTCCGTTAACAGGAATTCTGCTTTTATAACTACCAGTAGTAATCAAGAAATCGCCATATTTAATTACTCACAGTCCCCAACATGTCATATTGGTTAATTATTTAACTGTGCATAAATAGTGATACATATAAAGAATGGCCAAGTGAAAAGAACACTCACCTTGTTTTGATGATGTCATCCACACTGGTGAGCAATATCTTAGAAGAAACTTCTCCCTTATGAGGGAAAAAAAGGAGGATTATTTATTTATTCTCACATGTTATTTCTTCTAAAGGATGGAACTTCTAAGGTGGTGCGTGCTATCTGTAACTTTCATGAATACTTCTCTTCTATACCTTTAATTAGGGCCTCCGTTAATAATTACAGAAAAAGAATAAATGTATTAACCTGCTCAGTCAATTAAATTCTGCAGCCTGAGTTTTGAGATTTATTTTGCATTCTGGTTGGTTGCCTCACCCCAGTGAAACACCAGATTAAAACAGTGAATCTAATATTCAAGAAATTAAATCAGCCACTAGCAAATAATTAGAGCATTATATTTTCACATGTCTATTGGGGTAGGAAAAATTTAAACTTCAAGACAACTGAATCCTGCAGGGGGCTAGCCAAACTACTACTGCAATTTTTAAAAAAGGGAATAGTACATCTTGATCTTTTCCCCCCTCCCCCCAAAAAATAATGCAGTCAATGTGATTTGAAATCATATCAGTGCAAAGGGGAAATGAAACCACAACTTTCTAGACTTTTCCTAAAATGTGGAAATTAATAAAGAATTAGTATTTCTTTAAAAGAAAAAAAAGAAAAGAAAAAGAAACTTTGATAACTCGACAGTTCCTCACCCAGCATACATTCAAATAAAAAGAATTTCAGAAGGAAGCCCTGTTCCTTTGAAAAATCATGTACCTGAAGAACAGGATGCTTTGTCACCAAGTATTACTGAATATTCCCATCAAATCTTCAGGTCTACGTCCCTTCCCACATATCTTCAGTTGCTTCTGCAACTAAAGTACTATTTCTGAGATTCTTCTGAAACTTCAGTTTTATCCCCATGGTGCTGGCTGCTTTCTTCTCAGCTGTGGTGTTCTCTCCCCACCCCTCCTCCTCTTCTTTTTTTAAAGTTGTCACATCTAAATTAACACAGCTGCTACCAACTGCCCTCTCCTCACCTGACAGCAGGATAAAATAAAGGGATCTTGGAGATGACAGATCAGTTTGGTTTCATGCCACAACAGCAGCCACTTGACAACTAAAGGGATGTTTTCAAGCATTCAGTCTCCTTTGCCCCTCGCTCTTCTTCTTGCCCTAGTTCTCTAAGGCTTTACGCACAGCCCAAATTGTTTTTTTTCCCTCAAAAGCTGCTTTTCTATGGACAAAACTTTCACCTTGGTGAATGAACAACCCTTCAGATCTCTTGTCAGAATAATAAACAGAAACAGCTATTTCTTGGGCTGAAGAGTTGTACTGTAGACCGAGTTGAAACCCAAGTTATTCTCTTTGGGGTTTGAGTTCCTCCTCTTGAGTTGAGAAGTCTTCAGCACCGAGAGTTTTACTCACATGAAATCCCATCCAATGAAGTTGGTGTATTCTCAAGAAGCTGACATGTGGAAAACAGCGATAGATGCAGGAACTTTGGGTGAGGCAGGTCAGGGAAACCAAGTGTGAAATACTAACAAAAGACCAGATTTTCCAAAACAGAGTGCCACAATCAAACCTTCTCTGTTTTTTCTTCCTTTTTCACTGTTGGTATTCAATTCAATGGAAAAGCAGCATCTTTTAAGGAAATTGGTTGAACATAAATGGAAGGTAGTTGAAGAAGGAATGATGTAGATAATTCCCTGTACCACCCTCCTGTCCTGTCCATTTTCCTGGACAATAACTGATCATTTATAAGAAAAAATAAATAAAATAAGGTTGATTCCTATGGGGCTTTCAGGTGAGACAATCACAATTCCTTATATTTTTATGCCACAAATTAGAAGTTTTATAATTTTCATTTTGGTGGTAAAGAAGGGGTTGTTTTCAAGTGAAAATATCAAATATTTTTTTTTTATAGGAGGAGAAAGGCATTTGTTCACTTTGTAATAAGGCACCCTTGTCTGAATATCTTGTCTTTCAGTATCACCAGTCTGCAACTTCCCAGGTTCTCTCACACTTTGTTTAATTTGAAGGAAAGACTTCATCGGGGAAAGTTTACTGATGGATCACAAAATGGAAGAAAGCTGGAGTGAAATGATAGATTCCTGCATTTGGCTCCCAGATTTATCTGAAAGAAAGTTAGAAAGTAACATGAGGATGGAGGGCAGAACAGATGACTTTCCAGAGAGGAGGAAAAAACATTAGGGGAATAGATCCCATATCATTTCCCAATTTTCTGTTTAAATTAAAAATTAATACATGCTAAAAGCAGCATTACATTATGCTAGGAAAGAGAATGTTGTTTAATCTGGTTAAATTACCCCAAACCCCAAAGATAAATGTTTCTCTACTGCTGAAAATTAATAATGAATATTTAAATTGAATACTTTTATTCAATTTTACACTAAGAGAGATCACTGTTGATCTAAATTTGTCACAAGCTTGCTTGCAAAATGTTTGACAAATGTCTGAGGCATCCATTTTCATTTAACCAAGAATGTAGTCTTAAATTGGAACTAAAGCTAGATGGGATTCCTTCAGTTTTAATTTCTAATTTACTAAAATGATGATGTTAGAAAAAAAAATCAAAACAAAACAAAATAGTAAAATGGTACAGTACATTGTTTTCTTTTTAATATATACAAAATCTTGCATTCACACATATTTGCTTTTTTTAATTATTTAAATGGTTTATATGGCTGCTTAGTCCACAACAATGAACCTGGCCAGCATTCCTAGATTAATATCTGCTGGAACAAAGGATCAGGGCCATCCGTTAGATTGCAGCATAGAAAATTTATTCAAGCCTATAGAAGAATCTGATCAACTACAGTTCAATACTAAATTGCTGCCAGATAAGCATCAGGAGCAGTTGGACTTGGACCGCTTGTAGGAACACAATGATTTGAAGCTGATGACATGTTTAACTCTACCTCCCAGCTCTGCATGCTCTTCCACAATATCACAGAGAAGGCACAACTCTAGGCTCCAACCAGATGACATTGATTGATGGAAGAGGCCCAGAGCATGCCCTCTCTGCTAGATCTGGTGGCCTGAAGAGAGACAGTAAGAAAGAGGCAGTCCTGCAGATAGCCTGGCCCCATACCTTGTAGGACTCTTATGTCACCAGTCAATTAAAGAAGGTAGTGAGGTAAGAATCAACAAAGAGATGTATGGTATTTTGTCAATGTAGATCAGGTACTTCCCAAGAGAAACATGTGTTGACTTGGAAATATGAGATCAAGGAAAAAATCAAGGAAATGTGAGATCAAGGGGGAAAAAATAAGAGCTTAAATCTTGGAGCATAATTTATATAAATACCTATGTACTATAGTAGGAAATGATCTATGCATACTTGGCTTCATTCTTGTTGGCAATCATAGTCATTTGACAGTGAGACAGGCAGTATAGAAAATGAATAAATATATATAAAAAATTAAGAGTTCCTGTCTAGCTGAGTCATATCCAAAATCTACCAGTACTACTGAGTAAGCCAAATCCTGAGTAAGGACTAAAGTTTACAGCTTGATTTTCACTAGTATGAATCTTGGCATATAAATTATAACATTGAATTTAGCATCCTCCATAGAAGTTAGTTTAATGCTGTTAATTACTGTGCGTCGGTAACTGATATTTGCATTTACCCTGAGAAAAGCTTAATAGGCAATTGAACTTGAATCATGAATATTCATCAAATAATTATAATTATTTTGTGCAAAGTGAAAAGTGAAACACAAATTGCAAGTTAAAAGCAAGTTTTAAAATGGGTGGTCTTCTGGTAGGTTAACAAGAAGCCAACTGGTATGTCCAGAACATTGGAATGTGGAAGTATCTGGATTTCCTATTTGCATTATCTCATCTTGCATCCATATAAACTGGTACACAAATGGGAGACAAGTAGTGGGATAGCATAAAAAAAATAAATATTAATGAAATAAAAATGTAATTAATAAATAAACTGCAAAATTTAAGTTTTATGTGCAAGTTCCCAAGGAATTGTATCAAAATGCCTTAACATCACATAACCCTAAGTAAGAACACTCAGTAGTGTTCTAACAAGATTTATTTAAGGATCTTCTTAATCTTCTTTATTCATTTCTTTCTCATCTATATTCTTATTAAGAACATAGAACATAGAATAACAGCATTGGAAGGGACATTGGAGCTCTTCTAATCCAACCTCCTACCATAGCAGGAATTCCTATATTATTCCAGACTAATGGCTCTCCAGTCTTTTCTTGAAAACCTCCAGTGATGAAGCACCCATAACAAGCCATTCCAGAAGTTTAATTGTTCTCATTATTTTCACATTCCCAAAACTATATTTTAATTCATTTTAAACAGGTCTCAATTGCAGTAGTATTTCAGCAATAGTTTCAGCGTAATCATAACTCTATGTAGAAGCAGAATGAGGCTATTCAGTTGTCTCCAACCTCCAGATAAATATGGCTGCAACTCCCACAAAGGAGTTCACACTGTCACAAATTCACAGTACAGAGTGAAAAGGAGTGAAAGTGGCCAGAGTTCAGTTCATTTGGAAATGCTATTTTGCTGAAGGCTGACATTTGTATAATCTTTTTTTACTAGTTACAATCACTGCATGGTGATATTGTAACCAGCATGGTTCCCTACTTGGAGAAGAATGGGTTAGAGCATGAAAGTTTTCATTTTGGAGTTCCTACTTTAATTAATGGCATGGATTGGAGATTGGAAAATTAGATAAAATCGAATCCCTTTCAGTTGAACAACCATAACTCTTCTTTCTTTGTAGCTCTTACTCCACATCATCAGAATATAAGATTTCAGTGCCACCCCACCCCACCCCAAACAAAAGGTTCCATACTGTAGAAAGGGCTCCTGAATCTTAATGACAATTTAGAATTAGTAGAATTAATTAATTAATTCTAAGTCTGGAAGAAGCCTTAAAACTTAAACTTTGTCTCTGAAGACAATGTTCAAAATAACCAACTGTGGCTCTACCCTCAAAAGCCTCACCTTTGCATCACTTGCATTTTATATAATTGTTGGGTAGCATTATTTTTTAAAAAAGATTTTACATGAAGTTGACTAACTACAGAAACATAACAAGTAGAGTAAATAGAGAAATATGGAAGAATGAAGGAGAAAGTGAAACACACAAAAAGAAGGAAAAAAGAAAAATATATCTAAAGCAACTTTTGATCATCTTTGCAACACTTATAAATGTGAATAAATATTTATCTCTCCCAAATAACGTGTTATGGTTCCCTTAATACTCACCTATTTTCAACCTGGAACTGAATTAGTCTTTTGCCTAACCATTTTGTAAAGTCTTATTTCTAGTCTCAGCCCAATTCCTCTCCCTCTTCTGCTCCTTCCCAGTTTCTGAGACACAACATGGGCTCTCCAAGCATTCTTGGAACACTTAAGATATTGATTTGGCATATAAATAATTAAATTTAACATGCTTGGTAAGAATAGGGTTGTGAGCTAGTTAATTTAGAAGCATCACAACAGGTAAAATAAATAAATAGGAAAATCTGACCTTGGTAAGAGCTTAAAACTGTAGTGAAAAAAATGATTTTTTTTCCTAATATAGTTTTAATAAAGTGATATAGGAGATTTATGCCTGATTTTTCACTGTTAAATTAATCTCTGAGATGTCTTCTTGATTAATTTTTAGCAGAATGTAAGAATGCAACCTGACTGATGTGTTAGTGTGGGGCCAAAATGAGATAGGAACGTATGGGGAAGAAACAACATGTACTTAACCCTGAATATTACGTGATCGTAAAAAAGAGATATTTAGGGAAAGAATATAAAGTTGCTGTTCTTTTAGTGATGACATATTTGCAATGGAAACCACCACCATCATCTTGCTTCTCTTTTTATGAAAACAGTCTTAAATCAGCAGCCTTGTTTCTTTCCTTGCAAATCACTTAGCTATGTAATACATGTTAGAACAAATCCTATGTTGCTATAAGGAGTGAAGATGGCCCTGAACAGCACACAAAATCTCACTGATTTGTTCCCAAAGACAGGTTTAAAAATGAAAAACCAGAGAAGTGATCAAGCATAAAGCATCAAGATCTCCAACACAGTGGTGTTTTTAATCCATTTATTCACCTGTGACCCACAACCTTCACTGGCTGTCAGTGCTGTAAAAAACAACAGATAATGCTGTTCACAGTGGATCAAAAACCCAGGTTTTGCTTTGTTTTGAGAAATTACCTGGTTGAGGTTATGTTTTAAGCTTATGGTAAAATTAGGAGCTTGATCACATACCAATATGTGTTGTACATTGGCATGAAATATTTTTTAAAAAAAAAAAAGCAGATGGAGATCTGTCCAAGTGATGATGACAATTATTTTCTGAAAATAACTCTGAGGTCTATTTGGAACCCATTCTAATAATTGAAAATAAGGATGATACTGGATATTAGCTGCCATCATTTCTAGTAATGAACTCAGGCAAGTCAGGACTCTGACGCTTGGATCAGGTTCAGAAAGTCCTTTATTGAATACATCATATTGGCACTTAGAAAGATGAAGCTAGCTCTAAATTATTCCCATGCTTAGGATTAGTTAAAATAATAAAACCTCCCCACTCCCTTTTGTCTCTCAGATCACATGGGCCAATCAGTCCAGATGTAGGTTCCCACTCAACCTTAGCAGAACCAAGGTCTGTTGACATGACCTTGGTTCTCAAGCTGGCAGATAGATGTTATAACAAGCTGGCTGAGACATCACATTCCTGAGTTCCCCCCTTCCCCTTGAATGGCAACCAAGAAACCAGACCAGACTTGAATGGCAACCAAGAAACAAAGCAGAAGTAAGTATGGCTTCAGCTGAAGTCGTTTTGCAGGTTGATTCTAGCACTATCTGGGTAGTCAGGTTGCAGACTGAAAATTCCATTCATAAGAGGGAACTTAGATTATCTGCATTCACTTAGTCCGCCATGTGTGGATCACAACAAATTGTTGCAAGTTCTTAAAGAGATGGGAGTACCAGACCATTTTATTTGTCAAGAAGCAACAGTGAGAACTGGACACGGAACCACTGCTTGGTTCAAAACTGAGAAAAGAGTTCGGCAAGGCTGTATACTGTCGCCCTGCATTTTTAACTTATATGCAGAGTAGATCAGGAGAAAAGCAGGGCTAGATGAATCGCAAATTGAAATTAAGATTGATGGGAGAAATATTAACAACCTCAGATATGCAGATGATACCACTTTAATGGCAGAAAGTGAAGAGGAACTAAAGAGCCTCTTGATGCGGCTGAAGGAGAGTGCAAAAGTTGGCTTGAAACTCAACATTAAGAAAACTAAGATCATGGCATCCGGTCCTCTCAATTCCTGACAAATAGATGTGGAAGAAATGGAGGTAGCGACAGATTTTATTTTCCTGGGCTCCAAGATCACTGCAGATGGGGACTACAGCCAAGAAATTAAAAGACACTTGTTCTTGGGGAGGAAAGCCATGGCAAATTTAGACAGCATACTAAAAAGCAGAAACACCTCCCTGCCAACAAAAGTGTGTATAGTCAAGGCTATGGTTTTCCTAGTTGCAATATATAGCTGCGAAAGTTGGACCAGAAGGAAGGCTGAGCACCAAAGAATTGAGACCTTTGAACTCTGGTGCTGGAGAAGACTCCTGCAAGTCCCTTGGACTGCAAGGCAATCAAGGTGGTCAGTCCTAGAGGAGATCAACCCTGACTGCTCTTTAGAAGGCCAGATCCTGAAGATGAAACTCAAAGACTTTGGCCACCTAATGAGAAGGAAGGACTCCTTGGAAAAGAGCCCAATACTGGGAACGATGGAGGGCAAAAGAAGAAGAAGGGGAGGGCAGAGAAGGAGGGGGCTGGATGGAGTCACTGAAGCAGTCGGCGTGAGCTTAAATAGACTCCGAGGGATGGTAGAGGACAGGAAGGCCTACAGCAACATTGTCCATGGGGTTGCGATGGGTCAGATATACGACTTCACGACTAACAGCAACAACAAAAAATTTCATTGAATCTATAATTCAGGGAGCCTTTACAGAATAATTCATAGCACAGCTGCATTTCAGATGTCAAGATTCTTCAAAAGAGAAAATTCCTCATGACACCCCTTGCACTCTCCATTTATAGAGGTTATTCTTTTAATTACAAAAAAAAATCTTGACTAAAAATTTCATCAGGACACAAAGAGTTGCTGCTTCGTTTCAGCTGAAACCCGATTTCTGCTTCAAAAATTTGAATCATTTCTTAAAGAGTTGCAACACCCACTTGGTGCCAATGGGGCGGTGGGGGGGGGAGATCTGCAAATGCTTTCAAAGCCAGAAGCTTCTCCTGGGCATATGTTGCAGGAGAGAGACAAGGGCTCTCCAGTGAAAAAGAGGAAGACAATTCCTCTCAAAAAAAGCACAATTAGGGCTGATTAAGTATTAGCATGGGGTCTGACTTGACAAAAGTAGTTTATAATTGGAGGTCTGAGGCTACTTTGCAAATCACAGTTTGACTAATCGTAATTATAACTGACTGAAGTTATGCAATAATCTTACAGTTACGACTGTAGTGGAGCCTGCCCGTTACAATCATTAAATTGTGATGGTTGTAAAGCGGTGTCAAGTCATGTGACTGAGCCAATTTTACCACCATTTTTGTTGTGACAAAATAAACCACTTTCATAATAAATGGTTACGTGACCACAGGATGCTGCAAATAGCCATAAATAGGGTGCAGCGTCTGCAGTTTTGTGACCGTGCACACAGGGGGGGGGTTGTGTGGGGGGCACAACCATTTACAACTCTGGGACGTAAGTAGCCCCCAAGTAGATCCATCAGAACTCCAAACAGTCACTAAGCGACTGGTTCTAAGTCGAGAACTATCTAAACTATCTAGTTTATCACACTGAAGGTAAGTAAGTGCGCTGAACAAATAAGGAAAAAAAAACCACGGATAAGTATTTTTAAATCCTAACTTACACATATATTTGGAAACTAAAAATGTGGTTTGGATTCTAAACTACCAGAAATGCATGATTCTTGACTCTTGGAATGCATGCATGGTGCACTTCTCCGAATTTTCGTTTTTCCACTGAAAGTATTTTGAAAACCTACGGAGGTTCCGAAAGATTTCACCGAGCACTTACTGATCGCTGGAGCAATTCCTCCGACAGATCCTGGCCCAGGGATGTTCCCTGCCACGGCGGCAGCTTGAGCAGCAGCCGCAGCTTGCGCCGTGGCAGCCTGCTGTTGCATTTGGCGGTGACACTGGCGTAAATCGAATACCTTAAAAAGAAGCAGCGTTAATTTATTTTATTTTATTTTTGTATTTATATACCGCCCCATTCCGAAGACTCGGGGCAGTTCACAGCTTTTGTTTAAAACAATGCAATATACAGGTTTAAAATTAATTAAAAAAGAATTAAATTAGTGGCTGTGACCCGTTTAAAATTTTTTACAAAATTTTAAATATTAAAACCCCGTTTAAATT
>JANHFL010004016.1:190991-209675 GCA_032468155.1 Oxyrhabdium leporinum | reverse complement strand
TATACGTGTATACTACAGGCCATCTAATCAAGCAGAAGAAATAGATGAACTCTTTGCTAATCAATTAACATACCACAGTCGTAATTGGAGATTTTAACTATTCTGATATCAACAGGGAGACAAACTCTACATTAAATGGAAGATTGAACAGATTCCTAACCGACTTAGCTGACAATTTTGTCATCTAAAAGGTAGAGGAAGGAACTAGAGGAAAAGCTATAGTAGACCTAATTCTTCTAATAGAGAAGAAATTATAGAGGGAGTTGAAGTTGCCAGAACATTGGGCAAGAGTGACCACATCATATTGGAATTCAATATAATGCAAACACAATCAACAGAATATAATTTAACTTTAAAAGAGCTGATTTTGACAAACTCAGAGAGAGCCTAAGAAAAATTCCATGGATTAAAAACCCTAAAGGGGAAAACAACTCAAGAAGCATGGGAAACTCTGAAAAATATGATCATAAAAGCTCAGTCCAACACAATACCACTAAAAAAGAAAAACAAGGAATCCAAGAAGAAACCAGCATGGTTGCACAAAGATGTCCGAGTCCTTTGGCCCACAAGGCGATCAAACTGGTCAATCCTAGAAGAGATCAACCCTGACTGCTCTTTAGAAGGCCAGATTCTGAAGATGAAACTCAAATATTTTGCCCACCTAATGAGAAGGAAGGACTCACTGGAGAAGAGCCTAATGCTGGAAACGATTGAGGGCAAAAGAAGAATGGGACAGCAGAGAATGAGGTGACTGAATGGAGTCACTGAAGCAGTCAGTGTGAGCTTAAATGGACTCCGGGGGATGGTAAAGGACAGGAAGGCCTGGAGGAATATTGTCCATGGGGTTGCGATGGGTCAGACATGACTTCATGACTAACAACAACAACAAAGTCCGCCATCTCATATTTGTGGATAAAATAAAATGCAGTTAGACAAAATTTCCAAGCCACAAGCAATTTGCAGGAAGATGGGGAAACTATTT
The DNA here is from genome assembly GCA_032468155.1 of Oxyrhabdium leporinum. Taxonomy (NCBI): domain Eukaryota; kingdom Metazoa; phylum Chordata; class Lepidosauria; order Squamata; family Cyclocoridae; genus Oxyrhabdium; species Oxyrhabdium leporinum. The sequence continues at coordinate 208,693 of JANHFL010004016.1, read as the reverse complement.
AACAAAATCCTAGATTTAGTGCACCTCACTAATTTTCACCATGGTAAAAAATAGGTATTGGGTAGTTATTTGCTCTTTTCTCTGCCACTTTCACTCTCATTACAGTTGAATCTGCATGATTCTCACTCTGCTTCTGGCAACATGTGAGCATGTAAAAGGAACAAATGCTTTGCCATAAATGCACATATTTTGAGTAGGTGTGCTGAAATGTTTTGGAGCCTGTTTCAATCCATTAAGATTTGCCAATTCTCGAATTACAATTTGTACTTACGAGCTGTGCTGGAATTTGGCACAAATGGGCCTTGAGGCCTTTGTTCACCAAATGTGATTTTTCTCACAGCTGCTAGAAATAAAGGGCTTCCCAGAGGTGAGCACAATTTGCCTCCTACAACAAATAGTGGAGGCTGTTTAACAGGACTTTAGAGCACCATGCTTTCTACTTAGGTCTGTGTTTACTTATACTATTTAACAAGTGAGTAGGCAAGTTCCTCCCACCAAACAACTGATGTAAAACAAATGCAAGCAGAGTTAAAAGTAGATTTCTTGCCTGGCTCAACACTTAGAATAATATGAAGTTGAATCTTTAGATCTGTATCAGGGTGAGTCAATCATAAGTTGTTGCAATTATAGGAATTAAATGTATAACAGACAATTTTAAGCTGTACAAAAGTCATTCAGTATTATTAACATTATTGCCAGAGAATTGTAGAGATTCCTATTTAAACATAATCATTTGTCAGAATTTTGATGAAAATGATTGAGTGTTATGAACAGAAGGTACAGATATGAACAGACAGGAGGTTTGTTTAAAAAAAGTACAGTTGGATACAGAGAGAGTCAGAGGACAAGAAACTAACTGAATTTGCACATTGTGTTAAGCCATAATGTGATTTTGTTTTGTTGTGAATCCAGATATTTTATGAAGTATAAATTGTGAATTAACCTGATATTTGAACCCAGTTGACTGTCTCTCATTCCACAAATTATAGTTAAAATAAATCTGATTCAGGATACTACGTTGCCCAATTGCTAATATGGAAAGGGAACTTGCTGAAACTATCATACGTACTTTATTCCATAAATGGTGATATATCAACCCAGATAGTGCCTCTTTAGGTTTGATTAAAAAATGATGTTTTCTTAAAACAAAGCCCTCCTTCTTTGAACCAGACAAAAATAAAGCAGTTTTATTTCCATGTTGGTCCACCCTGAATCAGACAATTATAGATCACTTGTTCTCTCAGCCTCAGAGCAGCTACACGCCCAGGACCTATATGTATCATTGCAAAATCATACTACTTGGCTATGGCTTAGCTGAATAATGAGAAGAAGGAAAAACCTTGAGGAACAGAAGAAAGGGACTTGCAAGACTGATGTTGGTTCTTGAACATAGCCCAGACCTGGAACCAAAGACACACAAGCTAATAATAGTGTTATTATAAACTTACAGTTACAGAATCCTGCAAATTTAAATGTGCTTCTCTTCCTCATCTCTTTTTCTTCCTGATATCATATTTGAGATGCTTTGTCAAATTACATTTGACTCAGATTTCTTTTATCTTACCAATGCCTTGGTTGAATCTCTTCCTCCTGTTCTCCAAAGTTATTCCTTCCTTCTTCTCCAAGGTTATAACTAGTTATGTTCCTACAGTAAGGCTGAGAAAGAATCCTCCCCCTCTTGCTCCATAAGGAACTTCACATATCAGAAACAAAGTCAAAAAAACTCCTCCCCAATCATTTGTGTCCAGGTCACCTAAGGCAGTGGCAAATGAAGATGGGTGATTGGTACTTCCCCTCATCATTTTTGGTAATCCCCACCCCCCAACATTGGATAAAAGTTTTTAAAAAGCAGTAGAACAGTAAGTGTCACCAGAGTGAGAATCAAGGATTGTAGCCTACTAACCACTATCCATATATCCTGTACCTCTCTATTACCAAGATCTGTGATTTAACATGAAGTCCAAAGCTGAAAGAGCTATCATTCCCCCCCAAAAAAAACAACAACAACCCAACACTATTGCAAGCCATCAAACATGGCTAAAATTTATCCACCATTTTGTGGAGTACAATGGACTCTCACGCGCTTACTTACTCATCGGATATTTTAGTTAAACATTTCGCACAAATCTCAAATGGTTTTCCATTTTGAAAACTGGGGATTTTTTTTAACTGCAAAAAAATGTTGGTATAAATCAGGGGTGTCAAACTCATGTCATCATGGCGGTGTTTTTCTCCCTTTGCTAAACCGGGTGTGGGCACGTGACACATCCAACCCACTGTCCAGGAGTTTGGCAGCCCTGGTATAAATCAACAAGAGAGGTGATGGTACTGTATTTGTTTAGCGGTCCGACATGACATGACTATAATTCAGCATTGGTTTGGGAATACTAGATCTATTGCATGTTAGCTCCAATCATCCCCATTTTCCCTTAAGAAGTAGTTAACTCTCTGCATTAACCACAATTAGCAATGTAACAAGAATTCATTCCATCTGGTACTCTTAAGACATCTTCCTTTGTTTTATTTTTTTTAATGAAGAAGCTACAGAAGGTGACACATCTAGCATATTGTTCTTTTCCTCCTCCGGGTTACAAAATAACATAGCTGCCTCACCAACTATGAAGGGGCAATGAAAGTTGCATTGGTATTCTTAGTGAATACAAAATGTCTTTCTACATCATCTCTTGGGGGTGGGGTGGGAGCTAATATCTGTTTTACATAGCACTTCATATTTAAATTTGATGACAATTACATTTTCCATGCATCCTTCTATTTTCCCCTTACCTGCAGAATTTGGAACATTGCTGTAAGTGATAAGAACCTTACAAGCATTAGAAAATAAATGGAATGGAATTTGCATTTCTTCCTGATTGGTGTTCTCTGTCTCTAACAGAGAAATGCCCATTTCCCAAAAGAGATGCTTTCCAAATTCCCAGAGAAAAGTGTTTTTGTGTGTGTATCTAGATAATATGCATAGAAGTGAGCCCCCAAAGATTTTGTGACGCATATTACTGTATATTTCTTACAGAAAAAGAAAAAATACTTCAGTTGAGAAAAAGTTATATACATTTGTTCTCAGAAATTCTTCCCCTTGGTTTCTTCTGCCTCCCAATCTAAAAAAAAAAAAAGCAATGATTTGTTAATAGACTAGTAACATGTTTTAAATTTGAAAATGGAGGAGGAACTCTGAAATATGAATAGAATAATCCATTAGATTACTTCCAGATTCATTTGTGGATGGAGGCAAAAAGGAGATATGTTTCATTTAATCCTGCCTCCTACTTCATTTGTGCTTTGGGGTACTTTGATAAAGCCTACTACTGGTATCAGAAAGAATGCTTTCCTTTTAGCTAATGCCTTTCAGGGTTTTTTCTTTTTCTTTTTTTTTGGGGGGGGGGGGGGTTGTTGGTTTTTTTTAAACCGGGAAAAAATCAAATGAGAAAAAAAAAACAAAGGAATTTTTGTGCATGTGGGTGATAGTCTTTGAATTACATTGTGACTGAGGGTATGTGCCCACTCTTTTATTGTGCAACGATTTCACCTAAATCCTTTCTAGTTTACTGATCTTCAATTAACACCTTTCATCCGAATGATGACATAAGAGAGCTAGTTTGGTCTAGTGGTGAAGGCACGAGGCTAGAAATCAGGAGTCTGGGAGTTCTAGTCCTGCTTTAGACATGAAAGCTGGCTTGGCGATCTTGGTCCAGTCACTTTCTCTCAGCCCATGACACCAGGCATGACAACAAGCGAGTTGGTTAGTACTCATCATAACCAAGTGGATCAACACTCAGTTGAATAAAAAAAAAAGAAGGGAGGGGCCTGCACTACTGGGAAAATGCTAGGAAGGAAGAAAAATCCTAATGATGATCCAAAAAAGTTCTCCACTGTGTTTTTCCAGGTCAAAAGAGTAGGAGAAGGGAACAGGACCTTCTTCACTTTTCAGTAACGAAATAAACTTGATTCTACTAAAATATATTTTAAAGCAATGTGGAAATGCACATTTTAATTTTTTTTCTGGGGGGGGGGGAATGGAGTGAAAAGATCCAGGAAATTGGGAAAGATTTCAGCACAGCATTGTTCCATTTTCTGTAAGATTAAGACTACGATGAGAATATGTCTTTGTTTTTATGATAGGTCTCCCCTCCCCCTTTTCAAAAGGAAAAAAAAATCTGAACTTTATTTATTACATTAATATCTTTTCCTCAAGAAGCTTAAGGTGTCTACCTAGTGAACTCTACTATATCATAGTCCTTTGAGATAGATTAGGCTGCAATATAATTGAAGTTTCATACAGCAATCTAGTTTCATTGCCTCAATTAACAGTTATGGACAATCCCATGAAGCAAAAGTAGAGGGCTGGATTTTTATTGAACTATAGAAATGTATTACATGAACATGAACTAATTGTAAGGTGTAAGTTGCATTAAAGGTCATTTGTTGTATCCTCATTTTTGCAACTGGAAATTATGTTCCTTTTTAAATTGCAATTAAACTGTTCGTGTTTTATGCATGAAAATCTCTTGCCCATTTAGACTGAGGTCTCCTTGCCTTTCACACTTGATATTCCAGCAATGAATTGATGCTAGCATGGAGAAAATAAAAATGCATCGTGTCAACAGGCCAAATTCCTGTGTTCTGTTAAAAGAATCTAAATGCTTTAGCAATGGCCGGTGATAGTCACCTTGTGTCCAATCAATGTCACACTCCACTGCCCATTTTGTCAGTTGGAGCGTGAGCATGATCATGTCAAATACTCCATTTCAACTTATATATGATTTCAGGTTTTCTAATATCACTGATTTAGTGTTGACTTTTGCTCAGTTCTACTGCTGGCTAGAACTCAAAGCTCAGTCACCACCTGCAGAGATCTTTAGAGTGACTACACACATTTATTCCCATTTACAGCCAACTTCTGGAAGAATTATCTTCAGAAGCAGTATTAAGAGGGCAGCATTCAAGGCAACACTTCAGCTGTATGACTGGTTGATTGAAACGGTGTCTCCAACAGTTCTGACTGAATATCACATTTTAAGGCAAGTTCTTTCTTAGTCTGGCTTATTCTGATCCCAGTTAATATAATTACTGCTTGTGTTCCAAACAGGATCATTTGCTAAATCATTACATATCTTCTCAGTCAAAGCAGTTATTATTTTGCCTTCAGTTTGAATAGATGGCAACATATCTACTGCTACAGCTTACTGAAAAGAGTAAGTTACAATCCCAGTGATATTTCTGACTGAAAAACATTTACAAAATATAATGGAATATGTTGTTTTCATTCCATGCTTCCTTGATAGCTTTTTATATTGAGCTAAGTGAAAATTATTAGCAGTTCAATCAATCAACCAATCAATATTATTTCAGTCATAGACAAATATAGAGCTAATAACATAACAATTATGTTATTTATGTAAATTTGTTGTGTGGGGTGCAAAAAAAATGGCTGTTTTTAATATGCAAAGAATTAGTAATTTTAGATATTTAAACATAATAGAAAAATATCAAAAGACAAGTCATAGGAAATTACAATTAATTTTACAATTAAAAATCTAAATACTATGAATAGGTCACACAACTGTAAAAGGCCATGAATAATAGAATTTGTAAAACACTGACAATGTAAAGCTATGCTAACTTGTGTATGTACAATTTACATATGGGAAAATATGATTGTAGATTTCTATAAAAAAGTGAACTTAGCAATACATGACCAATAATTTCAATTTCCCCCCTCACTACAAGGACAAAGCTGCAGCTCTTGTGATATGTTCTAGAAGTAGTGGTTAAGGGAACAATATTGCACATATAATATTTATAGATAATATACTTATTAGCAGTTAAGATTGTTTAGCCTTGGTTATGTTAAAACCTCTTAAATCATCATTTAGTAGCAGCAAGATAAGAAGTAGCAGTATGAGTATGTATATACTGTATGTGTATCCCACATTTCTACTTGCTTTGAGACCACAAGAGCTATAATTCTTCAGCAGATTGAAAATATAACATGCTTTTGAGCTGTTATCTTTGTGAGGATTCAGAAAGATCCCTGGATGCACAGTTAGCCCTGAAATTGAAGCTTTTTGTGACATTGTTATGCACTGAGCACAACATCAGACTGGAGACAAACCTCTTCTGATGTGATGAAAGAGTTCTTTGAAATAGACTCTGTCCTTCTGGTATTAAAAATACGAGAAATGAAAACCTACCCTTTGGAGGAACAAGCCCCCCCCCCAAAAAAAAAAACTTAAATAGATCTAATAGCTGAATTATACTAATTATACCACTGGAGATAAACAAAGGTTTTATATTTGGGGGCTCAACACAGAGGTGTCTGCTTCAGCTTTCTGAATCAGTGTTAACCATTGTTTACTGAAAAAGTGGGGAGCTTGGGCTTTCTCCAAAACACTCCTGTTCCACAAAACTGAAATACCCATTGACTTGTATGGAAGTAGTTTGGAAGAAAGTTCCCTCTAGTCGAAGACTCACAGTAATGTGGCTTAAATTATTACTGCTATGGACTTCTTGCTGCTCTCTGAGTCTGTTTGTTTGCTGGTAGACATTTTATTATGTGGTGTTGGAAGAAGACTCAGGTCCTGTTCCAAACTGGGAGAAAGATGCTGAAATAAAACGGAGGCAGGCTGCAAAAAAAAGAAGGTCTCTATTTATTTGGTAGAAAGAAACTTCATTGACAGCAGCCAGATTCCTATGAAATCATAGGGGTCATGGCTGGCTCTACTGGAAAAGGAGGAAATGCAAATCCTAGGTAGTTTGTTTATCTGAGCTAATCTTATCATTTCAGCTCCTTGTCTATGGTGTTGCATATTATGAGCCCCGGTGGCACAGTGGTTAGAATGCAGTACTGCAGGCTCCTTCTGCTGACTGCCGGCTGCCTGCAAATATGACAGTTCGAATCTCACCTGGCTCCAGCTTGGCTCAGCCTCCCATCCTTCAAAGGTGGGTAAAATGAGGACCCAAATTGTTGGGGGTGATACGCTGACTCTGTAAACCGCTTAGAGAGGGCTGTAAAAGCACTGTAAAGCGGTATATAAGTCTAAGTGCCATTGCTATTTGGAATTTCTGGCTGCCCTATGTTCATGAATAGACTGGCCCAGTTTTTCTGAATGTATACAAAAAATCTCCATTCCTAAAGAGTGCTTCTGCTTGAGGCTGTTTTCCTATGGCAGGAAGACTGAAGCTGCTTTCTGCCTTCAAAAAGATGTCTCTCCTCTTCTCCTTTAGGGGAAATATTATATTCTTCCTCTTTTTAATATTAAGAATATTTTATTCTGGGGGCAGGGCTTTCCTACACCAACTAGGTAACTTATTTAATGCACGTCAATTGTTCAATCTTCCCCCCACCCCACCCCCCAAAAAAAGACTGCAAACAACCAAGCTCAGAGAACACCCAGGATGCCAAAGTTTGTGTCTGTGCTACATATATTCTCTTCTATTAGGCAGAAAACCTTTCTCTGTTTTTCTTTTCCTAGGGAAAAAAAATGGTCTCTTTTATTTCGTTATTTGTTCGGTTTACAAATGTTGAAATTCTTATTCTTAGCCAGTGGGACAAAGCAATCATTTGCAACAGAATGCAGAAATCACTAACCAAGGAATGCTTAATTAAAGGGTCAGCTAAAAGAGATAATTTGTCTCTTATCAAAACCTTTTACCTTAGTGATCAGTCTCAGAGAAACATGTGAATTTCTAAGCTTTCTTAGCTTGAGCTTTGAGAAAATGTATTGTAGAATGCTCAGTTTGGTGTGTTTATTGTTTATATAAAGTAGTTTGTTGCACTACCCTACCCTCATTCCATATTTGTCCCATTAAAATCAAGCTCTTTCAAAGTTAGCAGAAAATTCCCATGCTTAACGTAAAGGAAAAAAAAAAGAGGAAACATATTTACCTTATATACAAGTACTACATACATATACCTTAGCTATGTTTAAGGTAACTGATGAAAGTTTAATTAACTTAAAATTAAATTAAAGTTTTTGCCTAGCAACACTTGAGGCTTAAGGAATTCAGCCCCTAGAATACCATGTAAAGATAAATACATTTAGTCCCCAATCACAGGAAAACAAAAGTCCTGTACATAGTTTTGATTCTATTATTTAAAAGACTGGAAGCCAGATTGTTCTGGGAAACTAATTTAGGATTTATTTATTTTTAAGTACTTGTTTTGCTCAACTTGAAATGCGCATAAACAAAAATTAAAATTATATCTTCTTTCCAGTTGTTTGAAGCCTATTCTCAATCTTCAGCATGTTGGAAAAGTAACAATGAATCTACGGGTGATTTTTTTTATCCTTCCCTTACATACATGTGAACTATTGTCCTTTAAAGTTTTTTTGATATTAAAGAATAGTAAAATGTACGTAAGCTGGGTTTTTTTTAAAAAAACAAATACCTAACGAAACAAAACCTGCTCTGTTCAACAGCGCTTTGTGGCTTATCTACCTGAACAATCAAAGTGAGTCTCCAAACTTTATGAAAATCTAAAGGTTTCACCTTTCTTTACTAAAAAAATCTCTCTCTTTGGTGCTAAAACAACTTTCTATCTTACCCCTGCCTTTTTTTAAACCTCCAAGTTAGTACAAGGGTGCCTCTAAATGGCAGTGTCATCACAGAGCAATCGTCAGTGTAATCCTTTTAAAACTTTCTCAGTCGTTTCATTTCGTAGATGCTCAGCATCTCTTCAAAAGACTTGAGATAGTTTTAGAATCCACTTTCATTTTCTAATCCAGCCAGAGCTTGAAAAGGGACTTTCTTGTGCTCATCTTAGAAAGTTAACAACAAGCATTCCTGTTGTCGTTGTTTTTCCTTTTACCATTCTGAACCTCAACTTTGGTTATCGTTAGCAAGCAAAACTGGTAGAAAAGATTAAACTGTACAGTTTAATTTCTATAATAGATGTATCTAGTTGCATTGATCACAGCTGATTTAGGACACTTTAAAAAGGATTAGAAAATTCTTTGGACCATAGGCTGTGTTAATGGCATCCACGTACAAAACACAAAATAAGTTTTTGAATTAATCCAATTTCTGATTCTGGAGGTTATTCTTTCCAGAATTAGTACTACTACATCATCATCATCATCATCATCATCATCATCATCATCATCATCATCATCATCATCATCATCATTAAATCCTGATTCAGATTAAGATCTACGTTTCTACATTTGTCAATTCAGATTTTATAAAACCATAATAAATAACTACATTCACGATACTGCATATTCACGATAATGACCCTTGGCGACACACAGTGCTTAGAATGCAGTATTACAGGCAACTCTGCCCATAACCAGGAGTTCGATCCTGACCAGCTCAAGGTTGACTCAGGCTTTGACCCTTCCAAGGTTATTAACACGAGGACCCCAGATTGTTGGGACACTATGCTGACATTGTAAACAACTCTGAGAGTGCTGTAAAGCACTATGGACCAGTGTTTGAGTCAAAGTGCTATTGCTATTCCATAGGAATGTAAGAAAAGATTGGCTGGATTAGTCCAACTGCCTCCAGCTTCCCCTGAGGCCAAAGCCAGATGCCTCAGGGAAACTACAAGCAAGATATAATGGGAAACAGCATTTTCCTGTTCATGTTCCTAACAGTTTGCCTGTGTCTGCTTAAAACAAAGAATAAAGACAACATGTAACTGCATCTTAATTTGCAAAGAGATTTCAAGGAGGAATACACTTAGTCACAATAATTATAGTGATATTCATATTCTGCCTTTCCCTGGAGAGCTCCAACTACTGTTCATGGATACTCTCATTGTATCCTCCAAATAATAGCCCCGTGCAGTCGATTAGACTCAGAGGCAAAGTTTGTACAATGAACTTCATAGAAGTGGAGACCTCAGACCAGTTCCTTATACCATTTTTTAACCACAATATATTTACTGGCTTGTTTCAACAGATAACAAACAATGAAGAACAGAACTCTGAAATTGATAAAAAAAACAAACAAACCAACATGATTACTTAAGAATAAATCCTTGGTCTACCCCTCCAAACTCCCCCTGACACTTTGGGCTAGTACAAGGGATGCCAACATTGGCCACACCTGAAAACAAGTAGAAAGATGGACAGAACAGAAAAAGCACTGTCTCTCCTTGCTGAGCCTTAAACCAGCACTAACACCACGGTGAGGAAAGCTGAATATATTTAATAGTGTCACAGGGGAGATACAGGTCATGAAGAACAGACCTGCAAATTGAACAGAATGGCTTTCCAGAGTACTGCAAGGTGATTGGCAGTGTTATTACTTAAGAAAGCTCTAGTATTTATGAGTGAACATGGCTATAACTTAGTTCTTAGCCTCTTTGGCCTTTTAAGCTCCTTTATCTTTGTGGTCAGAAAGCCACTGCAGGATTGCTTTAAGTACTTGATAAGGGAATTTCTCATCCAACTAGGAACTACTGAGAATCATACATCAGTTTGGAATGTAGCAGGACTGACACATTCAGGCCTTGATTTTTATTTTTATTTTTTGAAGATCATCTTTTTTGAATGGTGGCGCAGTGGTTAGAGTACAGTACTGCAGACTTCTTTTGCTGCCTGCTGGCTGCCTGCAATTTGGCAGTTCAAATCTCACCAGGCTCAGGGTTGACTCAGCCTTCCATCCTTCCGAGGTGGGTAAAATGCGGACCCAAATTGTTGGGGGCAATATGCTGGCTCTGTAAACAGCTTAGAGAGGGCTGTAAAGCAGTATATGTCTAAGTGTTATTGCTATAAGGGAAATCAAATCCAGTTCATGAGACAGCAGGACCATGGACAGCTCCAAGTGAGACTCGTTGGGCCCCTTCTCTCCCAGTATGACACTGGAAGGATGTTGATTCAGCATCACAACTGAATTTTTTTAGCAGCCCTGAACTGTTAGTGTTGTGTAATCTACGCATTCTCTGTAGAGGAAGGATATCCCTTGATTTTGCATTCCCAAATTTCTGTAAGGCTGCAGAGATGGAGAAGTTGCTGGTGAAATACTGGCATTGAGAGAGCAGATTGGGAATGTGGACTGAATTGTCTTTCTCTCAACAGTCCATCAATTTGACAAGAACATTTGAAACTTGTCCAATATATCTAGAGGGCACCAAGATAGGGAAAAGTTTTGTTATCACCTTCTACTATCCTGTCAGAAGTATAAGAATTTAAGACACATGCTTGTATTACTTGGTTGGTTGTTTCCACCTAACAAGTTGATTGAACGAACTCCGTGTTTCAGCTCTTTTTAGGTCTGCCAGTTAAAAGATTAATGTTTGAGGCAAAGTGATTGTATGAATATTAAATATAAGCTATAAACAACTTTTGACAAGCTCGCATATTGGTCTTGTGGAGGGAAAGCATGTAATGGGAACAAGAAAAATGGATCAATTACCCCAACTGCTTAGCTCTCAAGAGGTTGGTTTTAGTCCCCAACAGTGTCACACTTATTTAGGACTAAACTAATCCCTATTATGTGTTGTCTGAATGGCTCCTGTGACTTTTGTGACAGAGCTGAAGTTCTACCCCCCCCCCCAAAAATGAAGACTCCCTAAAGCTGTTTTGGTCTTCACCCTACAGGAGATAATGAAAAGCAAACAAGTGAAAAAGCACTATAGACTTGCTGATTGGTGACGGCAGCTTCAGAATTTTTTAAAAAATCAATTTAAATTTGCATTGTTTTGCTCGCCACGATATAAAGATGTTGAAACTCTAGAACAGGGGTGTCACACTCATGGTGTCACGGTGGCGTCACATGATGTATCGGGACTTTTCCCTTTCACTAAACCAGGCAGGGGCGGGGCCAGCACGTGATGCATCCGGGCCGTGGGCCGTGAGTTTGACACCCCCACTCTAGAAAGAGTGCAGAGAAGAGCAACACAGATGATTAGGGGACTAGACCTTGAAAGATATGGAGAATAATTGCAGGAATTGGACATGTCTAGTTTAATGAAAAGGATTATGGGGTGACATTATAGCACTGTTCTAGTATTTGAACAGCTGCTATAAACCTATTCTCTAAAGTAATTGAAGGCAGGGCAAAAAGCAATGGATGGAAACTAATCGAGGAGAGAACCAGGGAGAAATTTCCTGACCCTTAGAACGATTAATGACTTGCTTCCAGAAATTATGGGTGCTCCAACACTGGAAGTTTTTAAGAGATTGGACAACCATTTTGTCTGAAATGGTATGGGTCTCCTGCTTGAATAGGGAGTTGGACTACGGGACCCCCAAGGTCCTTTCCACCTCTGTTATTGTATATACCACATACATCGTTATCAAGGATCACTTGGAAACGTAGTTCTCTCAATGCACCCTGAAATCATCCCTCAAAATTTTCCATCCTATTTCACTACACCCCAACCTTTGTTAATGCATTGCACAGCATGGAGCGAAGAAAAAAAACAGTACTGTGAGGCTGTGAAAAGAATACAAATCGGAGGAACACTTCATTTTACTGCAAACTTCTTAGCTAAACAAGATACAGTTGACAGCTCTTGAAATTGCTTTCTGTTAATTCCTGAGGCATTTCTCAACAGCTGGTCTGTGTTGTGAAGACATCCTGTCTAACATGATGGCACTTCAAAAACACTGGCTGCAGATGGATACGGTACAATGACAAACTGAAGTTGGGAGACAAAATGCCCAGCCTTCTTACACATGAAGGGGCTTAGGGTATAGCTAAGAGAGCTATACTGGAAAAAGACTATTACTTAACACATCAAGGTCTGGATTTAAGAACTATTTATTAATTTCAAAAGGGCCATTTTTCCTATTAATTCCTCAAACACACACACACACGTACCCGAATATCCCAAGGCACAATGGTTTGCTTTGGCATAGCTTTCCTATTTCTCCAGAAATAGGCAATTTTGAGATAAACTCAAAACTTATGAGTACAATTGAGCACCAAATTTTGTTGCTGGGAGAAATTTGTTAAGTTTTGCCTCATTTTATGACTTTCCTTGCCACATTTGTTTAATGAATCGCTGCAGTTGTTAAACATGGTTGTTAAGTGAAATCTGGTTTCCTCACTGACTTTGCTTGTCAGAATGTGGCAAGATAATCACATGATCCTGGGACACTGCAACTGTCATGTGAGTCAGTTGTCAAGCATCTGGATGTAAATCAAGTGACCATTGGGGATCTTGCAAGTCATAAATGTGGAAAACGGTCATTAAGTCACTTTTTTACATACCGTTGTAACTTCGGTCAGCAAGCAAGCTGCTCTAAATCGAGGACTATCTGTAATTTCATATTTTAAATATGTAGATTTAAAAGTTTATATTAATCTTAAATTTTAGCTTTAAGAAGCACAATACACTTGTTTTCTTGTATTTTTCGTCCTATTTGTTCCCTTAATATAACAAGTAACTTTATTATCTGTTGGTCATTTATTACTTTACTTTCCATCTTTTTCTTTTGAAGTATTTTTTGGGCATTTCCTTTAATGCTTGCAATAGAAATACGAAAGGAAAAAATACACATGAAAAACATGAGCGGCCTTCGAAACAGCCTGCCAGTATTGTAGCCCTATGCATTTAAAAAAAACAAAAAACAAAAATACTTTTCGCAGCAATGCATTGCAGCAGTTTGAGTCGGTTTGCCGAAAAACTTGTTTTTGTCAAGTTACAAAAACAGTAACTTGATCCATTGCCGTTATTCTTCCTGTTTCTTTTTTGCCATGCTATGGTTTCCTTCTCCTCTTACTGGAAACCGTGGCTCTCAGCCTTGTTGACAAAATTTCCAAGAATTCCCATCCGGAGGCTACTAAACAGCTTGCTAAGGCTTTTTTTCAGATGAAAGGAGGTGTGACAAGAAAAAATGAGCCCACAATTAATTCTGAACTTTTTATTAAAAATAAAAGTACAAAACATGAGGACTCTTCAACACTTAAAAAAGAAATATACAATTTCATCACTTTCTCATTGGTTACATTTTCAAGCCTGCTGAAGATCCCCAACACAGATGAACTTGGAAGAGCATTTTATATCATGTGCAAAAGGTTCGTGCTTATTTTTAAGCTTAGCTTTTTTATTATCTTTGTGTGTCTGTGTGTGTCTGTGTGGGGGGGGATGTGATTTATCTCTGATAAACCACCATTACATATGATCAGCTGCAAAAACTGAAAGAACCACAAGATGGCAGCAAGGAGAAACAATAATGTGGAGGGTCTTGACGCCATCTAAGGGTGGTCTAGATTTGCCTGCCTATAAATGATTGCCCTGCTTACAGTTCAACCTAAAAATGACTAGCCAAAGAGTTTGGCAATCTCCTTTTTCAAGTACTGAAAAGTATTACCTGTTTCTTCTGACTGTTTGAGGCAGTCACAATAAACCCATTTTTTCAATTAATATGTGTGTGTGTGTGTGTGTGTGTGTATACCACATGACAGTATTTCTGGCATCCATACTACTGCTTAAAAAACCCAAAGGACGATCAAGAGCTTACCATTGCATTCCCTGAATCCATTTGATAAACCAACTTTAATGAAGATGGAACTATCTAGCTAAACCGGTGCTTTGCTTCACAGTATAACCAACCAGACTTGGGCTGCAAAATTTAAACTGTCCCAACAGAGTTTTGCTACCCATGAATGGTGATTCAGATTTTTGTCCCTCAGATTTGCTAACTAAGTTCACAGGAATAAGTTGGGGAGGCTTTATCTCCAGACCTTTCCAATTCTTTCTTCTTGAATATCACCATGAGGGTGACAGTTGATATATGAGAGCGGCCATGTTTTTACATACTTGCTACTAACCAGGCAAAAACTCCCAATATTATTTCAACACAGTCTCCAAGGAGCTCTTAGTCAGACCTCCTTGGACTTGTCATCCCAAATTGCAGACCATCAAATTGGATTGACTCCGGTCAGAATTAAGGGTTGTATGTTTTACAGTGGTACGAACAAAGGGTGATCATCCTATAATGGGATGATATCACATTGATGCTAATGCTACATATTTGCACCACAACATTTGACACAGTATGTAATTTCAGTATCTCTTTGCATATACTTAAAAGCACTTTGCATATACTTAAAAACACTTCGGAAGGAATTTTTTCTGAAGATGCAGTTGGTCTATGTTTCTATCTCAGGGGTGCTTAGATCTGTCCCGTGGGGCCGCCCTGGAAACAGCGAAGGATCAGCCCACACTGCCTCTGCCAGCGAAAACGGAGCTCCGGTCATGTACCCGTTTTCACTGGCAGAGCATTCCGGCCCCCACAGGCACCCCCCGACACAAGTGATGTCAAGCTGGCCACCCCCACCCTGACCACGTCCCCCCGCGGTCAAACACAACCTTGATGCGGCCCTCATTGAACCCGAGACTGACACCCCTGTCATACGCGAACAACAGAGTAAGGCTACAATGATCCCATTGTGCAAAATTGTAGCTAGGGTGGGATTTTCCTTCTCGGCTACACTAAAAAGAGATAGGAAGCCCTTAGAGGATTTGTGCTAATAGGTCACATGAAAAACCACACCAATAACTGCAAAGAAATCCTCAGGGGTTCACAACAGAGCAATGAATAATGGCATTTGCTAAGCTATATACATCAAAAGGGTGTGGTGTAGAAGCTGGAAAAACAATTGGCAACTCTTGTGTCAAATCACAACGCAAAAACCATACTGCAGGTGAAGATTTTCATAGCATTTCAATAACAATATTGCCACGTGGCCAATGCTACTAAATACCGATCTGGTACTATTTAGCATTACAGAAATAAATTGGTTTTTACCCAGTGTGTTAAACAGTTGTGCAATTCCAATTCTAAATGAAGTGTCAGCTTCTGTGACCGTCACTTACCTTTCTGGCATAAAACAGTAAACTCTCAAGAAACATTGAACTGCTTTTACAGAAACTGCGGTTAAGAGTTACTTACTTTTTTTTTGTTTGTTTTTTCAAAAAGTGTCTTCAGAAATAGTCTACAGGTGATAACACTAATTCTCACAAGAACAAAAGTGACTGTTTATTGATTTGCGCAGGCTCCTCTAAATTACATCCCTTGCTTTGTATCTTCCTGCATCCGGACCTTTGCAAAAAAATAAATAAAAATAAAATCGCTTTGATTGTCCTGATTTTTGTTAGCGTGCTGTTTTTTTAAAAAAATTAAAAAAAATACAAACCTTAAAAGTAAATATTTTCATACGAAAAAATGTTCCTGAATTAAAAGGAGGTCCCCAACTAATCTGAAGCCTGTTACCAGCCTCAGAGTAATCTGACTTTTAGGTTTTATCCATTTGGCCCAATCAGAACACGAAGCCAAGTTTGTTTGTTTGTTTTTTTTCCAATGGGATTCACATTTTTCATTTTCAAAAAGGAAGAGTTTGTTTGGAGTTATTGCATGGTACGACCTACTCAGGGCTGTACCATTTCCAGCTGTGTGAAGGGGTGCAGGGATGTGAATGTTCTCCTTGATGGAAGCGAGTTTAGGAGGCAGCTTTCCAAGATGGGGGTTTTCTTCTCCTGCAATCAGAGATGGTTACCTTTCTAGGTGGATCTTCCAGGTGCTATGCTAAATGTACCATTCAGCTGTCAACGTTCTGATGTGAAAAAAAGGAAACAGTCTTAACTTAGGGAATCTATTTTGCTTTATCCTTTACACCCTGTTGACAAGAGTCGGTTCAGCAATGCATCCCACACCAGAGTGACAACACCCACACGACAGCACAGGCTGAAATCACTTATGTGTCTTCTTAGGTGCATGGATTCCATGCATATACGAGCAACAGAAATTTGCTGAAACAAATCAAATGCAGCTCTCCAGTTCCAAACAAAATCCAAAATCCCTGGAAGATTGTTCATGGACCCACAACGGCTTGTTAGCATTTCTGTATCTGTAGCATGCCGAACATTCACTGTGGAATTTGGATAATGGGACCTTGCACCGGTCTCAGTGGTGCTTAACAGAGAAACGAAAAACTTCATCCAATTCTGTGGATAGTGCAACTACTTCTTGCTGTACTTCAAAAGCGGAATTTTCCAGGACTTCCACAACTTCTTTATGGATGCCTAATTATACTCTCATCCTCTTCTTTGTTTAAGACACCAGGAAGGCTCCAAAGAAGCTGGCTTCTTTATCCATGTCCACCAGTTCTTCGTAGCTGATAGAGACAAAAATCCTGTCATTTCTCCTTAACTGAAACACTCCACCCTGGTATATGGAATACAGTCCATATTCTGCTTTTTTAGACCAACAACTGGTTCTTGCACTTTTCATTAACAGGATGGCTTCTGGATAATAATCTGTAAATTTGGAAATGTACTGAACCATCTGCTTTGGATTTCTAATGTTCTCTGAGTCAGGATCTGCACTGGGTTCAACACCTTCCGATTCCCGGAAACGAAAATAAGTCTGTGCATAAATATAATAAAATCCAGGTTGCTGTATGATAAGTTCTCCATTGTTCAGCAACACATTGTGAAGGAAGGAAGGGTACACCGAAGATTGCCAAGAGATTATTTTAAATCCCAAATTGTTTCTGATAGGAGAACCTGTGATAGATTGAAAAAGGCAGAACATAGTTTAGACATGTAAAATGCTAAATAAATCCCCCCTCTCTTTTTTAAAAAAGGAAAATAATGTAAACTTTACATCTTCTTAGCAGCTTTTATTCCAATATCATCATCATCATCATCATCTTTTAATAATGTATTTTTAATAATGTATTTTAATTAGAGTGAAAACTAGTAATTTAATTCGTTTTAAATTGTATTT
>JANHFL010004016.1:163852-190891 GCA_032468155.1 Oxyrhabdium leporinum | reverse complement strand
GACTGTTCAAAGTTACGACACTGAAAAAAGTGACTTATTACCATTTTTCACACTTATGACCATTGCAGCATCCTCATGGTCACGTGATCAAAATTCAGACATTTGGCAACTGACTCATATTTATGATGGTTGCAGTGTCCCAGGATTACATGATCCTCTTTTGCGACCTTCTGATAAGCAAAGTCAATGGAGAAGCCAGATGCGCTTAACACCTGTGTTCAGTGTGTTAACAACTACAGTGATTCACTTAACAATTGTGGCAAGAAAGGTCGTAAAATAGAGCAAAACTCACTTAACAACTGTCTTGCTTAGCAACTGAAATTTTGGGCTCAGTTGTGGTCATAAGTTGAGGACTACTTGTTGCAAATCAGAGAGAAAGAGGCAATAAAGATGCAAAAACTGCATAGCCCTAATTATTTAAAAAATTATATGATTTCTTATAAGGCATTGCTCTTGATTTTTGGAATCAATGACACTTTCAAAGGTGCTTGCAACCTGACCCAATGTTGTCCCAAAGGACAACCCTTTGGGACAACCATGACCTGAATGATTGAGAATCTCCACAAACACCTTACCCGATGTTCTTCTTGCTGCTGCCTCAGAGTTTCATATTCAAGTGCTGGTGCTGGAAGCTGTGAGATGATCGTCTCGGTTTCAGTCAGCCATGGCCAAATCTCTTCATAAGTCTCCCAAAACTGGCTAACTAGAGATTGAGCCCGTTCTAGTTGCAAGTTTCTCTTTGAATTCATTTGACAGAGCATATCGTATTTATGCAAGAGAGTTTCCAGTTTGTTCTGTAACAAAGTTATCAAGAAACCACAGCATGTATCTATCAGCTTTGCAAGCTTTTAATTAGGCAAACAATTTGTACACTGTTATTTACTGATTTATCAAGTTCATAGCCTGCTGTTCTAGCCATAGAACACTCAAGATGGTTTGGTAATTGATAATTATAGAACAGAAAAACAGAGAAAATCCAATCCAGAATTTAAAAATTGGTGAAACAGATGGGCTTTCATTATTTTCCTAAATATTGGGAGAGTGGGAGCAAAATACATCTAGTTAAGGAGTCTAAGTCCAAATACATCTAGTCTAAGAAGGCCCTCTCGCCCATATAAAACAGTTTGGTGTCAGTGTTCCATCCAAGTTCCAATAACTCATTCAGCACTCAGACACAACTAGATCTAAGTAAGAATTTATTAAAGAAACCATGTTGGCACATCTGGGAGAAACCTGAATCTAAAGGCCCAGGTTTTTCCGCATCCAAAAGAATTCAAAGATCCATCTCCAAACCATCATCAAAGGTCACATCCCCAATCATCTTCTGAAGCTAACTTCCTCTCTCCTCTTGTCACTCCTCCTCCAAGTGCAGGTCAGGATGGCCTTGACACAGTTGAAAAGAATTTTGTTTTGACTACTAACCCCTCTAAGTGTATGAGAAAGAACCCCCTCACTAATTCCCATGTGCTAATATGTGGCAGCCACAATTATGGCCTCTAAGGCTGACACTGTGCTCACGTCCTCTTCACCACTCGCACACCCCCAGGTACACTCCCTCCAGCCCACTTGACATCTCTCCTGTACCCTCCCTGTGTCTTACCATCCTTCTTGACTTTCCCTAGCACCTTGTGCATTCCCTCACTCCCTGCTCCACCCAGCAACAGCCATTTACCTGCCTTCAGGCCTTACTTGCAACTTCCTGCCACCTGCTTCATTAATTTGCTGGTAGGAAGTTGTCTCGCCTAACAACCAGGATTCAGTTAATGATGACTGAGATTACCAGGATTGCCATTGCTGAGCATTGCGGTCGTGCTTTGTGACTGCATCCCGTAATGACATTTATTCTGATCCCAACTGCCATTGTAAGTCAAAATCTACCCGTAAGATTGGGCATATACGTCTAAAGTTGACTAGAATGTCTCATAGCAGTATTAAATATATTAGATCAAAGACAGTACTGGTTGTATATGGTTTGTTAATTATTCCAACATTGTCAATAAAGAAAAATTGTGCATCGGTTCCCAGGAAATTTAATTGCCTATGTGTAAGAAAAATATTACCAATAATTCTTAACAAATACAGTACCTTTCAAAACTGAATTTACTAACAAGATTTTCATTAATTGTTCATATTAGTATTTATAATACCGGTATTTCAAATATTTAAACTTTTTCTTTCCTTTTTTTCCAATTGGCATTCCATCTCAGGGCAGCGACTTTATAAACTGAATTTTCTTCAGAGCTGTATCATACAAACATACCTATATATTCATTAAATAAACCACTTTCAATAAAACAAATTGCCTTTTTTATTTTAGGTGTAGGTCAATATGATCACAATTCAGGTATAGCACTCTGTTTAGTGGGTATTCCCTTTATGTTGTCTTCTTGTTTAATGTAGTTTAGATTTAGATTAACAGAGTTGGAAGGGACCTTGTAAGTCATCTAGTCCAACCCCCCGCCGAAGCAGGAAACGCTACACCATTTCTGACAAATGACAGTCCAATCTCTTCTTGAAAGTCTGAAGTGATGAAGCTCCCACAATGTCTGAAGGCAAGCTGTTCCACGGGTTGATTGTTCTCACCGTCAGAAAAGTTCTCCTTATTTCCGGGTTAAATCTCTCCTTGTTCAGTGTCCATCCATTATTCCTTGTCTGGCCTACAGGTGTTTTAGAAAATAGCTTGACCCCTTCCTCTCTGTGGCAGCTGCTCAGATATTGGAACACTGCTATCATGTCTACCCTGGTCCTTATCTTCACTAGACTAGCCACAGTTCCTGTAACCATTCTTCATATGTTTTAGTCTCTTTTTCTAGAGCCACCACATCTTTTTTATAATGTGGTGACCAAAACTGGATGCAGTACTCCAGGTGTGGTCTTACTAAGGCTTTAGAGAGTGGTATTAGTACCTCACTTGATCTTGATTGTATCCCTGTTAATGCAACTTAGGATTGCATTGGCTTTTTTGGCTGCTGTTGCACGCTGCTGGCTCCTGCTCAAGCAGGAAACCCTATAGTATTTCAGACAAATGTTTGTCCAGTCTCTTTTTCAAAATTTCCAGTGTTGGAGCACCCACACTTCTGAAGGCAAGCTATTTCACTGATTGATTGCTCTCACAGTTAGGAAATTTATCCTTTTGCTTCTCTCCTGAATATGTTAGGAAGTCAATGAAGAAGCAGAAAAAAAGAGAATCCAGTAATATAGCTACAGTCACAGACCATCAAGAAGATTACTTTACAGCAACTTTTCCTCCTATACATTTATTTTAAACACACCTTATTTTGACCTGTTTTTCTTATTTTCCAGTGAACTTCAGGTGCATTTTGCATGGAATCTTCCAAGATAACTGCTTATTATTTACAAACATTTACAGCAAACAACTATTAATACCAATAGATTCTGTCTGGTACTACTATCCAGACAAGGAAGCTTGATTAAGGCAATCATGGAATTTTGCTTAAAAAGAAGTTTACTATGAGAATGAACTTGAGCTAATACTATTTGGACTGCCTCTTGGACAAGAGCTAAGTTATTAGACAGACCCAGTTAGGTATAGTGGTGAAGACATCAAGCTAGAAACCGGGAGACTATGAGTTTTAGCCTTGCACAAAACCAACTTGGTAATCTTGGGCCAGTCACTTTCTCTCCGCCCAAAAAATAGTAGCACTGGCAAACCACATTTAAACAACCTTGCCAAGAAAACTGCAGGGGCTTATCTAGGCAGTCTCCAAGAATAAGACATGACTGAAAGAAAATTTACAATTTCTAATTCATAATAATTCTCTAAATCAGTCTTTCCATAGTAGCAAATTTAAGAGAACCCAGCATTTGCTATGAAGATAAAATGCCTTAGTGGCATAGCAATCTCTTGTTCTACCCTAATCCTCTTCTCTTTGTCCTACATAATGTCCAATAGGTGAGTAGTTTGAGAGAGGTAAGTTGCTTTCAATAACCAATGGCATATCTATCCCATATCTTTTCCTTAGGAAGAAATACATATTGCAGGAATTAACCAATTAAAATTAAAGACTGAGCCGAGGTGACCACATCTGCCCAAAAGTTATGGCTGTCAAAGTTGGAAATATCAGATGATGGGCAGTACAAAACAGATTAATGCTGCCTCAATGGCAGCCTTTGTAGTGGGAGTTTCAGGGGATAAATTGGTGTGGCCTGGTCATTCTAGTGACAGTGTAAATAGAGAAGATTTACATTCCAAAGTAATATCATATTTGGCTTGATTTATTTTGAGGTGAAAGAGAAGTGATTTCCCCAGAATTACAGCCCCTGAGTCATTTCCTGTAGTTGTAAAAATAAAAAGGTATAAGTTAAAATGAAGCCATAAGCCATTATTTCAAAACAAATGACAATATAAATGGACCAAAAAATAATAATATCAAGGTTTGGTGTCGATATACAGTATGTGAATGTGAAGGGGGATAATATTGTTCCCATCTAATGCCTCCGTTTCCCCCATTAAATTTCAATTTAGCTAGGAGCATGTCAGAATGACAGAATCTCGTTTAAAAGCCGCAAAGACAACTGACAAAAAGTACATTAAAAATTAGATTTAGAATTCAAAGAAGGAAAGCTTTAAATCACTATAGGGATGTCTGAGGGGCAAGATTGATAACAGATGCCATTTAGTACATATTATTAACAAACCATTCAAACTTTGAAGGGACCTTGTCACTACATCACTTCTGTCTATGTAAATAATATAGATGGAAGATTTTTACACATCAAAGATACAGAAGGAAAGGAAAGCAGGGCTTGCATTGAGAAAGCAGGGAAAGGGGGGAAAAGGGAATTATGACTTTCCATTGACATTGCTACTATAAATAAACCAGACAATAACAACACAGAAAATCATCATCCTCTTCATCAATATCACCACATCCCAGGAAAACATTCCCATCCTGAGAACAAACATTCATCAGACAAGGCTGTCACATTATTACAACATTTAAATGTCTGAAAGTCAACACATCAAAGTGACTAATGGAAAGTGTTTATCTTTTAAATCCTTCCAGGCATCACATTCTTTCTGTAATCTTTTTTTTTTCCACTTACCTTTATACTATTTGGGTAAAACAATGGTGGTGGTGTTTTTTTCCCAAAAAAATAAATCACATTTAAAGCTGTAGGCAACTGATGTTTAGGTTTCTCCTCCCAGTGGCATTGATGACCAGGTAATAGGCAGATATGGATTTTTTAAAATCTGATGTTAATTCCCCACCCCGACTTTCTTGTTATTCTGTCCTGGCATCAAATTCCAAATTAACATTTGCTTTAAACCCATTTGAGGCGATAGTGATGCTGGGGGCTGTTAATGTAATTTTAAAGCAATGTGTATTCCAAATAAGAGAGAAACCACGGGAAAGAAATGTTTTGAAAGGCAGATATCTGTTGTGCTATTGTACTATGTATTCTGGGAAGCATAATTTCTCTAAGGTACTTGACCACTTTGAGGATCTGCTAATTTCTTCTACTTCAAGTAATGCATTGTATATTTACTAGTATAATGTCCAACACAGCAGTGAGAAAAGGAAGGAATGCAGGTATTTCTCAACTTATGACCAAAATTGAGCCCAATATTTCTGTTACCAAGCAAGACAGTTGTTAAGTGAGTTTATGCTCCATTTTATGACCTTTTTGCCACAGTTGTTAAGTGAAACATTGCAGTCATTAAGTGAATAATGCAGTCATTAAGCAAATGGTTTCCTCCACTGACTTTGCTTGTCACAAGCCTGCTGGGAAGGTTACAAATGGTGATCACATGATCACATAAATATATGCCAGTTGCCAAGTGCCTGAAATGTTTGATCACGTGACTGTGAGGATGCTGCAATGGTCATAAGAATGAAAAACAGTCATAGATCGCCTTTTTCAGTGCTATTGTAATTTTGAACGGTCACTAAATGAATGATGGTGGCGAGCGGTTGCGGTGGCCTATAGGTGAAGCTCTTGCCTCACAATTAGGAGGCAAGTGAGTTTGTGAGTTTGATCCTAGGTAGAGGAAGATATTTCTCTCTCTGGGCACAATGAGAATATATCTGCAGAACAAAGCTCCACATTGGTGACAGGAAGGGCATCCAGCCATTAAAACACTCTGCTAGCTCCATTCAGTTGCCCAGACTCCACCCCACAAGACCCCATTGTTAAATGACGATGACTAAATGAATGGTGGTATCGATATTTCTACCAGTAGGTCTAGCAAATCAAATAAGTTAAGAGAAAAATATGCAAAGCAATACCAGAAAGGAGGAAAGATAGTGGGTGAGTGTGTAGCAGTTGCAGCTAATCTTCAGTTAGGACTACTATAGGTTGTAGTATGGTACAATACAGGTAGTTGTCGACTTACAACAGTTCCCTTAGTGACTGTTCAAAGTTACACCAGCACTCAAAAAAGTGAGTTGTGATCATTTTTCACAGTTATGACCTTTGAAGCATCCCTATGATCATGTGATCAAAATTCAGATGCTTGGCAACTGGTTCTTACTTATGACCGTTGCTGTGTCCCAAGGTCATGTGATCCCCTTTTGCAGCCTTCTGACAAGCAAAACCAATGGGGAAGCCAGATTCACTTAACAACCAGGCTACTATCTTATCAATTGCAATGATTCACTTAACAACTGTGGCAAGAAAGGTCATAAAATGGGGGCAAAAGTTACTTAACAAATGTCTCACTTAACAGCAGAAATTTTGGGCTCAATTGCAGTCATAAGTCGAGGACTATCTGTAGTCAAGTCATTGGACTAGCACTTGGGAGATCCAGGTTCGAGTATCCCTCACACAGAAGCTCACTTTGATTGGGTCAGTTGTTCTGTTGTCTCAGCCCAAATTTTTTCACAGGGATACAGTGGGAAAAATTATAATGGCCTGATCATTTGTGATCCATCTACCAAGCTTTTAACCTGCCTCTCTATAACTGGACGAAACTGCACAGAATTAGGTGTGACACTGGAAGAGGTGCCTCTGCCTGTCTCAATGAGGCTGGGAAGATTCCCCTTGTTGCGACTGTGGTGCTGATATGCACACTATTAAACACAATGTACAAAACTGCTCACAACAGGCGTCCTCTGATTCCTTAGAAGTTCTGCATGAAGCCATGTCAGAGATCTAAGGATCACCTGGATAGCTAAACTGGACATCCAGTCACGAGGCCACTGTTGTATCTATGTAGAAATTTTGTACATAATCACTTGGGTTGTGCATATAGGTTTGTTTCTCTTCACCATTTCTCATCGTACACAAAATAATAATAATTGGGGGGGGGAATGGATCTTTTTTTCCATAGATACCACTGGAAGGTGAGAGTGCTCTGTAATTCCTCCTTGAGTCAGTAACAAAACAGGATCGTGACAAAAGGCAACATTTCCTTCCTCGTATTATGCATTAGCTGAGGTCATAATGACTTGTCGATTTGAATTAATATTGCCAGGAAGAAATTTAGAGCTTGGGTTTCAATCTTGTGCACCGCAGCCTTTACTTAGCCATGATTCATGCAACAAGGGGAAAGTGGCACAATGAAAATATATAAACCAATGCTTGTTCTATTCGGCGACTGTTATTAAACAGAGATTTACAACCAAACCCCCATCATGTCGGGGCTGGCTGTGCTTTCCAGCTAACACACACGGCAGTCTTCAAGTGATGTATGGCACCACATATTGAATCATTGCTCTTTCATGCTGGTAGCATATATTCAAACAAGGAAAGATAAATTCACACTAGTGTGCTTGTGTGTGTGGCGGGGGGGGGGAGGGTGAGTTTAAACCAACTCTTCAAAATGCATGCCTGAACTCCGAGCGCTATGATGGCTGTATTTATAGATAGTCCTTGACTTAAATTTAGTTCATTTAGTGATTGTTCAAAGTTACCATGGCAATGAAAAAAAAAAGTGATTTATGACTGTTTATAACCACTTACAACCATTGGGGTCATGTGATCAAAATTCAGGTGCTTGGCAACTGACTCATATTTATAACGGAGATTCAATTATCCCACTTCGCAGTTCTCATTTATCAACAGAAAGTTTGGGCTCAATTGTGATCGTAAGTGGAGGACTACCTGTACTGTCACACTAGAGGGAAGGCTAGAATGCCATTTGGGATTAATTTCTCGACGCAATGTTTGAATGTCCCAAAGATGCTTTTTCAAAAGGCAACTGAACTTTCTTTGTTTTCCTTGAAGATGTTTCGCTTTTCATCCAAGAAGCTTCTTCAATCAGAATTAAAACAAAATTTTAATCTGCCTAGCTTAAATGTTTCAATATTTTAATAATTTTCTAGTTGTTTTATAACTTGTAAGGCATCAAGTCATCTTGTAGGGGGAGATTGGTGTCATAAAAATCAATCAATCAATCAATCAATCGGTAGGTGATATGCCATGCTAAGTCATATGCCATGGTAAACTTTGTGTATCCATCATATACTGAAGACAAAATTGCAACCATATTTTATGTAAAGAATTATCTGCAAACCATAGTTTACTAATATGATGACTGTGTTCATATGTTACACAATGCCAAACAAACAAACCTTGTGGCAACATAACATATAGGCATCTTAATTTTGTATATATGCACAGATAAAATGATTAAATTAATACTTCCACTCAAGTCTATGCATCTTTATGCATACATTTTTCATTCAAGTATTACCTTAACATGGATGCTGGAAAATCTTAGAATTGAAAAGCAAATTGGGAAAATTCATATCTCACAACCATGAAAATCACAGATCTTGACATATATTTCAACCTGATCCAATTCAAAATTTTCAGAGAGATGAAAGGGAAAAAAAAGCAGAAATCAATGTACAACTAGATGATAGAGCACAATTCAGTTGGAGATAATGAGAAGGAATTGAATGAACTGAACAAAAATCACTAGAGAAATTACTGAAGAAATGTAGCATATCAAAACAGGTGAGAATGAGCAAATAAATATTATAACTCCAATTAAAAAAAGCTGCTTCTAATGAACTGGAAAGGAATACGGAAATGACTTAGCCTGATGGATTTTGCATTGCTGAATGAGTTCTATAATATCCATTTACACTATTTTAGTTCAGTATCTCTGGTTGCTGGGATCAACTTCCTTGGAAACCATTAAAAAACTGATTAATAAAGTTGCCGTATCAACATTTCACTTTGATCAATAGAAATCAAGTAGTTCTGAAAAAGCCAGAACTTTTGGAGTTTCTTCCCATCCCTTCGTTGTCTACAGAAAATAAATCAATATATTCAAAGCATCAGTTTAGATGCAAATTAGCCATGGAGATAAGAGGTTTCATGAAATCAATTTCTAAGGCCTTGTTATACAACCCTAAATTGGTGTAATGTAAATATATATTGTTCATGGTCCTCCCAGTTTAGAAAGTGTATGTTAGAAAAATAAAAAAAAAGTCATCTTTGGTTTAACATGACTAACAAATGTAAGAGAGAAAATCTATAGCTTGTGTTGTTGTTTTTTTGCTTAAAAATGTTACTAATATCAAATGTTGCAATTTCTCAAAGATAAACCAAACTAAATATTATTCTATCCAAACAGGCAGAATTTAGCATCTACATCTATCTCTAGATGAAGAGAAGCATAACTGAACAGAAGAAGATTTAAAGTTTACTAGCTGGATGGATGGATGTCTCTCTCCATATCATAGCTGAAGCTTTTCCCATGTTATATTGTTGTGTTGTGTATTTTAATAATCTAACCTCCTCCTCCACCCTCTCTGCCCTATCTCTACCTTGTAAATATAAAAGAAGAATCAAACCTACCAAAATTTTCAATCTTACCTAAGTAAGTCTTTAAGGCAGAATTGCCAGTTGTGCACTTACGCACAAATATATCGCAAATATATGCACACACTCAACCTTACTATCATGGATTGTCTCTGCCATTCAATGTTTCCTTTGGCAGGCTTTGCAAAATAAATTTTCGACAAGATTTCTCATGAGAATTGAATGTTACATATTTCATTGGGCTAGGGTTCAATAAGTCCTGTTTATTTATGGAACACCTGCTGTTGTGTCTAATCTCATAACTATCATTGCAGTTCTGCTCTTGTATTTCATACCATCTATTAATTTGATAATTCGGGATTTCACTACACCTGCTCAACCAACAAAGATAACTAAAATATGTCCCACATGTGGACATCAGTCTACATCCTGTTACCGGATGAATGTCATCAATTGTAAGATAAAGCGGATAACAATAAGTAAGCAAATGTTAGTAAAAATGAATGGTTCACAGAAAATTAATAATGATTTATTCAGCGCTACAAAAAGTTAATTGAAATCTTCTCTGAAATAATTATGTCCTATTGGGAAGCACAGTGAGTAAATACTTAATAAAATATTTTGTGATAAATTTGATTAAAAATTGTTCCTCAAATCTGAAGATTTAGAAGCTAGAAGCTATCGATTTCTAGCTAGTGACTCTATTAACTGTGTTTTCCATATAAATGTGTGTCCATTCTTTGAAATTGGAAACAACAGAAAATAATGCAAAGACAGTAACCAGAAGGATTAGATAGTTAAATAGTTGCTTCTAAGAAAAAGTCTCTTTGAAAGATTAAGCATGAAGATAAAGCTGGGTTTTTCTGCCAGATGCTGGTTTTGTGCATAGTTCACATAAAAAGAACAAAATAACAGAGTTGGAAGTGAAGTGACCTTGGTCTTCTTGTACAACTCCCTGCTCAGCCCTATACCATTTCAGACAAATGGTTGTGATATTGGTTTTGCTTGCTTTATTGTAATTTTATTGGGTTAATATTGTTTTTTTTGATGAAAAACTGTAGAGTACAATCCTAACTTTCAAGGTGAAAGAAAAGACCAACCAGCAGCAAAGTGAATGGACTTGATTTACAACTATGATGGGTACACCATTGTAAGACTCAGTAGAATGGATATAGATCTTTCTGGAGAAATTGTAGGTACACGATAACACCAATTTGATGATATATAAACAGTCGAATCTCCTGTATGAACGGAATCATTTTCTTCGTACTGGTAGCCATCAACCTATGACCACAACAGGGACCAGAAAATGAATTATTAAATGGTGAGGTCATTAAGTGAAATGTCACACAACTACACCCAATTTTATGACCTTTTGTGCCCTGGTTCTTAAGTGAATCACTGTGGTCATTAAGAGAGATCATATGACCACAACTTGCGATTTTCCTTGCTGGCCTCCTCATTGACTTTGCTTATTGGTAGCTGGCTAGGAAGGTAATAAATGGCAATCACATAACCATGAGAATCTGTAACCATTGTAAATGTGAAGACCAGTCATAAATCACTTTTTTTCAGCATTGTCATAACTTTGACTGGTTGCTAAAGAAATGGCCATAAGTCAAGGACTATCTGTAGGCAAGCAGGTTTGCAGCTTAAATATCTTCAGAATTCTTTTGGGGTAACTCAGAACAGATTTCCATCTAAATATAAGCAAAAATTTCATAATGGTTAAGTTATGTCCAGCAGTGGAACAGTTTATTTACAGAGATTTTGGGCTGTCCTCGCTGGAAATGTTTTAAGAAAAGGCTGTGCAAATACTTTTCATGGATATTTCAACTCATTTTCTTGCAGAATGAAGAGGGTTGAACAAGATAATCTTTGTGGTCTTTCCAAGTGTTCACTTTATGTTACAACAGTACTATGAGTTATGGGAAAAGTGAAATGACAACCCAGGTGAAATAAGCATGCTACAAAGGATAGATTAAAAAAAAATGTTCTAACAGGAAAATTTTTCACTAACGTGATCAACTTTCATTTTGGCAATAGATATTACTACCTGATATGAGTTAACTCTGGTTAATGAAAGACATTCATAAAACATTCAAAATTCAAATAAAAGCTTTTGTCTCTTCTAAGTTATTGTCCATCAAAAGAAAGAATCTATTCAATTTTCATTGTTCTGTTATCAAGGACAGATTGGCTCATGAATGGCAGCTAAATTTGTTGAAGGTATTAAATTGCTAGACCTAATGCATTTGGAAATCTTCTGAACTTACTTGCTATGTTAGACTGCCATTCAAAGACTTAATGAACAATTCCCCAGTCTTAGCTTAAAAATCATTCTGTCAAAGTAGGAAGATCTTGGCAATTGACTTAAACTCCTAATGTGGCAATAGCTACAAAAGACTCCTTCCACTACCTTTATGGTCCACCCTAGGCCATACCACATCCCATTGATGAGTATTTGTTGAACTGTAACACATCTGCATTGTGGCTCTATCCCTATGAGATTTGGCTAAAACATTTGCCTCTTGACTTCACATTCACAAAATGTGAGCATGTCTTCCTTTCAATGTGGCTTTAAAGGGGATCTCCAGTAGTAATGTATGGCTGTGAGTGTTGGACCATAAGGAAGGCTGAGTGCCAAAGAATTTATGCTTTTGAATTATGGTATTGGAGAAGAGTCATGAGAGTCTCTTGGACCGCAAGGAGATCCAATTAGTCCATCCTAAAAGAAATCAACTCTGACTGTTCTTTGAAGGACTGATACTTAAGCTGAAGCTCAAATACCTTGGCAACCAAATGAGAAGAGATAGAAAAGGCCCTGATGTTGGGAAAGATGGAAGGCCAAAGGAGGAGGAGATGAAAGAGGATGAGATGGTTAGATATGTCATCGACCATAGACTTGGGCAGAATCCGGAAGCCAATGGAGATCAGGGAGGCCTGTTGTGCTGTGGTGCATAGGGTTGTGAAGAATCAGGCACAGTTTAAGAACAGAACAGCAACAAAATGAAGATTAGATAAATAGACGGAAAATAAGACCATCAATGGCTGCTACTGTAATGGATATGTACCAGCATCAGAAGTAGCTAATATTGCTTTGGAATGAATGCCAGTTGCTTCTGCTAATGTTGGTTTGATTGTTTGCCTGTTTCTGAAGAAAGCTCCATTGGCCCAAATACATATTACTTGACATTACTTAGTTTTTATTCAATGATGTTGTTTAGTTTTAGTTTGAAAAACAAGGGATTCTCTCACTTTTACCCTATCCCACACCTTTTTTAGAAACATCTTGATCTGAGTTTAAAAGAACACCCTCCCTTCCAGGCAAAATGATTATTTGGAAAGAATTAATTGCAAAAGCACTAGAAACAGTTTAGGATAACCATAATTCTGGTTAAGCTGATCTTACAGAAGCTTTGTTAAAAAAAATAACCCATGTGTTCTGGTGTTTAGATGTGTTTTGGGAGGCAAACATTGTCATCATTAATATTCAGGGCTAGGCTTCAAAAATTTCAGTAATGGGTTCACTGCCCAATTGCTGGGTTGGCATTGCCATGGTGGCAATGGCCTAGTCAAGCTCTGGCACCATGGCAGGGATGGCATTTTCACCCTCCCAGCCTCCGAAGGCTTTCCTTGAGCCTCCAGGAGGGAAAAAAAAGGCCTCCCCTGACTGTGGAGGCTCTTTGGAGCTTTCCAGAACTTCCAGGAGGCCCGTTTTTTTATCTTCTCCGAGGTCTGGAGGCTTTCCTCGAGCCTCCAGGAGGATGAAAAAGGCCTCCCCAGGCTGCAGAGGCTCTCTGGAGGCTGGAAATGGGCCCATTCCAGCCTTCCTGAACTTCCAGGAGGCCTGTTTTTTGTCCTTCCTGAGCCTCCGCACGTGCCTGCACTTACCTGCATCCAAAACGGACTGTGTGGAGACTCATGGGAAGGGCAGGTTGGGGTGGGCCTGGCCAGCCAGGACTGGGATTTAGGGGTTTGGCGAACCCTGCAGAATCTTTGCTAAGGGTCCGCCTGAACCCCTGCGAACCTCCAGCAGTCCATCTCTGTATATATATTCCCTTTGTTTCCTGGACCATACTGACCAAAAATAAAAGTGTAACTTAGTTTAAAGAACAAAAACCAGACATATTTATTTATCTTTCCCAGTTTTCAAACAATAAAGTTAGGAGTGACAGAATCTGGACCAAAAATATACAGGTCCCCTTTTGAAATACAGTATTAAAAATTTGCAACAATATTTTTTTTTCTCCAAACATCCCTCCTTCAAAAATGTGTAAGCCACACTGAAGAATCCTGGATTTAAAGGTTTAAGAAAAAAATAAATTAAAGAAATTCTTCCTGAAAGCAATGCTAATGAGTTTTTATATCTCAACTAAACAAGCCTTTGCTCTCATTTGACAATCAGAATTTTATGTTGTCATCTATCTTCTGATCTCATCCTCTCACTCCATAGACACAACAATTTCAAGCCCCAAATACTTTCCCTTATCCTTTAAATCTAATATATGGACAATTAATTACAGAGAAGTTTACTACGGTATTTCAAAACATTTTCATTATCCCTCCCCCACATCCAATCCATTTCCTCCATGGATTCCCATCTCTCGTTAAGAGATCTATTGAATATAATAGCACTCCAGAAGCTAGATGATCTGCAGATGTTCAGAACGGTTGGTACTCATTAGTTCTAATATGCAGCAGTGGGGAGCCACACAAATTTAAAGTCTTTTTTTTCCTGCCTTTCACTTGATGAAGTATTGAGATAAAGATATTTCTCAAAACAAGGCAAAACAGCATTAAAGAGCAGCCACAATATTTTTGTGTACCTGTAATATAGTAAGTTCTCTGCTCAACATAAATGTTTTGCATTCAACTCCTATCACCATAAACTGGCAGCTCCCCAAAGGTTACTGTTT
Organism: Oxyrhabdium leporinum; assembly: GCA_032468155.1. NCBI lineage: Eukaryota > Metazoa > Chordata > Lepidosauria > Squamata > Cyclocoridae > Oxyrhabdium > Oxyrhabdium leporinum. The sequence goes on along the minus strand of JANHFL010004016.1, from coordinate 176,234 downwards.
TAATTAATGCCTGATCTTTTAAATAAAGCATATTTAACCCATAAAGCATTGTTTTAGGAATTTCCAAAACCAATCCTGGTCATGTGACTAGGAAGGACAGAGGCATCAGCTGCCTATCAAGGAACTGGCTAATTATTATTCTATAAGCATGCATTGGGAGAACTTTTTCTGGATTTTTTCCCTCAAAAAAGTCTCAAACTTGAACTTATTTCATTTCTACCATACCAAATTTAGGTCTCCTCTGTCCAGTTCTCTCAGAAATAGCCTCTGGACAGAATCCTCTGAATCCTCTTATAGAATTTACAACATTATTGCAGAACAATACATATACCCTAATTAATGGAATTGTTTATCAAAGAGTAAATGCAAAAATGATCTGTTTTTACCTGGTAACTAAAGTTTAACATTTGAAGAGAGAGGGCTGCTCCTAGTGGTCCTCACCTTTAATTCTGCAGAAGAGCCTGTTAACTTTTTTATACACTACAGTACTGAATAGATTTAAGATAAAGATCCTCCTAAGATATTCAGTACCACTGTGGTATCTTTTCTTATAACTTATTGAAAGTTGAAGGTGAACCATAAAAACAACATTTCTCAAACTGAATGAGAATTTCTTTTGAATTCAGTCCCGATATCTTGACCCTAGGTGAATGTAGCAGAAAAGCATTTTTTTTCTTCCTGATTAACCTAATGCTTCTTGAAGTTACTGTATTATGGCATTAGACTCCAGAGAGTCCTACGGTATGTTCCAGATCACATTCAACCAAGTTGCTTGAATGGGGAAAAGAACCTCTCATTTTATTCTAACTTCTATTGCTTTGATTTCCTGGAATAACGATGTAGGAGATGAGCAGGCAGACCTGAGGGTGGAGTTAAGTATGTCATCTGCCTAGAGTCATTACATTCCCATAAACAGTCCAATCCCAATCCTTCTTGAATCCTGCTGACCCTTATCTGGTGCTAATTCAGTATTGAGCTTTAGCTGACTAGATTCCTATATATAGACTTGAGCAATAAATCTTTTGAACTGCAACTTAACGTATGGTCCTGATCCTTTGTGCCCGAGGAACAGCAGGGTACAAATATAACAAATTATAAAAGCCTGCCCCCAAATAGTCATAATGATGGATTACAATTCTGCAGTTATCATTGTTTACTTCTGTCACTGTTTTAAGCAATTGGTAGTCCAAATTACACAGAAACAGTATAGTTTAGGAGAAAAGATATACAGTTTAAGAACAAAATTAAACATGATGAATCATTCTTAAAATATAATAGATTACAAAACCAACAGAGGCTTGAGACTGTTTTCCTCCTCTCTCAACTTTCACATGGGACCTGGAGGGATAGAACAGTACCATGAGTGAACACACAGAAAGAATATTTTTTAATATATTTCCCGGAAAGTTCCTCAAATGATCATGCTGCTTTTTATAAACACAATCAATTTGTGAATCAGTCATGTACAAGCCCACTGGAATATATAGGATATGAGCAAAAAGCTACGTCTCGTTTACATCATACTGAATTGCTACATCTACTTGCACTAGTCAGATTGCTTTGTACTTCATCCCGAAACTAATTCACCATGACTTATTTTACTAGACACAGCATATTAGTAAAGAGTCAACTATTAAACATTTCATGAAGGATGAGGAAGGAGAGCAAAAGGAGAATGGGAGAAGCAGTAAACGGAAAGGATGAAATAAGAGTGCGTAATAACACTTAGACTTATATACTGCTTTACAATGCTTTACAGCCCTCTCTAAGCAGTTTACAGAGTCATCATATTGCCCCCAACAATCTGGGTCCTCGTTGTACCCACCTCGGAAGGACGGAAGGCTGAGTCAACCTTGAGCCTGGTGAGATTTGAACTGCCAAATTGCAAGCAGCCAGCAGTCAGCACAGCAGTCAGCAGAAGTAGCCTGCAGTACTGCACTCTAACCACTGCGCCACCATGGCTCATATGGAAAGAATTTGAAACAATTTAATATGGATGCTTATATTCATTCAAATCCAGTTCTCCATCTTGACGTTAGCTCTAGCTAAATAGATAGACTTTCTGAGCCACAGAGACTTAAATGGGATATGTGACTCCAAAACTGCTGTTAGGTGTTATGTTGCTTGTTAATTCTTGTATCAACCAATATTTTTGTTGCCCTGTTTCCCTGGTGAGGAACAAAGAAGGTGATACCACACCTGTAGATCCTTCTCATGCAGGGGCATAAAAGTATGCTGCTAAATGTAACTCTGGATGGAGACATGCAGGAGAAAAGCCTTTTCTGCTGTAGCGTGGGCACTCTAGAACATCCTGTCCCCTGGGGTGAGGTTTGCTCCCACTGTCCTATCCTTCTGCAAGAACCTGAAGACCAGCTCTGTTGGTTGGCCTAGGGACCCAATAAGGAGGAACATCACTGGAGGTGGCTGCTGAACTAACTAGCTGACCACATCTCCTGGCGTGCTTCCTGCTCCACCTCCACCCATCTTTTAATTCTCATTATTGTATTTTCCTGGTTTATTTTCCTTGTTTAACTGCTTTGCTATTGTTACATTTACATGTTTTACTAGGTTTTTGATCTTACTATTGTAAGCCACCAAGGGTAGCCCCACAGCATGATGGACGACAAATAAATTTATCAAACTAACAAATAAATAGAAATTGCTTAAACACTAGAGTGGAAAAAAATCTGTCATGCCTTTCCCAGGCTGGGAAGCCAGGATCTTACCCTAATAAAAGGCAAAACAGCAACGGTAAAACTGAGTTGGTCCTTTCTCCTCATCAAATCTTACCAGAGAGAAGTGGGGGGGACCCTTTCTGCTCCCAGTTGGTTGTTTAGAACTTGAGTTTTCTAGGACTTGCTACAGACTACTAACTCTTTAGATTGACAAATTTGTTTTTGATTCACTCTTTCATATTTGAACTTTGGAGAGATTTTTCTTCCCCTGTGCTACCGTCAAAAATGCTGGTAGGCTCACTTAGTTAATTATTTTGGCTAATGTTGAACTTCTCAGGTTTCTTATGCTTCAGAATATACTTTTTTTCTACGTTATCCTCAAGAACCTTGGCCATGTCTTCTGAATTTCTCTTAGTTGAGCTAACTTTATCGCTGTAGGTAGTGAATTTTTTTTTTTTGTTGGAAGGATTCTTTTCACATTCCCCTGAAATCTCCAACGTTGTCCCTGTTGTCAAACCTGCCTGCATGTTTCTAGTCTGAAAAAAACATATGAAGTCTCTCATTATATTTTTCAGGGGATTTAACCGAAGTGCAATAAGACCACCTGTCAGATTATTGTACAATGGGTACATTTGTACAATGGAAACCATCAAAGGGTAGAAGTATATCCACATTTTCAGTGAATAAGCACACACACACTGCACTATTTTGGATTGTACTGAAATTCTTTCTGTGCTGAAAGAAACTTGAAAACTATTTTTTTTTTCATCAGTTCAAATGAGATCTTTTTAAAGAATAGGATAATTATCTGCTCAGCGCTGATTATGTTTTTTTGCAGCAACTAGTTTTTATGACTCTCTCCAAATTCAATTTTCATACAAATGTAATCACATTAAAAATGAAGAACTAGGACCTTGCATTTAGAAAACCCAGTGGGATGATGTGTTTTTACTGGAACCCAATGTGTTATTTTCATCGACTGAAGAAAACTTTTTTTAAAAAAAGAAGCTTACAAATGAAATGCAAAAAAAAAACATTCTCTCCTGAGTTCTGCCTCTTTGGACATGAATGGAATTGGGAGATTATAATCTAGCCTTAATTTTTCACATCATTAGATGTGTCAAATGGCATTTTGGCAAATTCCTAAAGGCATGTATCTAATTTCTTCTTCTTTTTTTTTTAAGTATGCAGCCACACAATCTGGAAAGCAATTAGATAAATGTTGTAAACTGAATGATTGACCTTGGGCTGATGGAAAGAATAATCAGTGGCACCAATTTTCATTTATTACAATAATTAATGTTGCAATGATCAGCCAACATAAGCTTCAATCTTTCGAAACCAGTGCATTTAAGTGTGCCTACTAGCACAATCCTATGAATGTTTTCTTGGAAGTTAATCTGAGTGGATTAAATAATAAAGGTGTTTAATATTGCATTCCATTTCTTTTTTGGTTTTGTCTTAAGGTCATTAAAACCATTCAGTTAAAATCATGAACAAAGTGATTATCTATGTGCAGTTGTAATGGTTTTCGTAGGACTAATCATAAAGCCAGAAATAATGTGAATTATTTTAAGTTATCCCAAAGTATTCATTGCATTAAGGAGTTCAAAAAGCAAAGGGTCTGTACAGATTTTTTTTAAACAAAAAAGAATGTGATAAGTCATGGCAGATTAAGTAAAATAATCACCCCAAGCATGAGGTTTTACCAAGATTTGGGAACAAAGGAGCAATGACAACTTGGGCCCCAGTTTGGGTGAGTGAAGCTTGGAGAACTCAAAGTGGATAGTGAAAGGGGGCCGGATCCACACGTTCACATTTCTCTGTACAATCCAAATTCTGACAAAGCAGGCTATGTGAAGAATCATGCACTCAATCAAAGAGAAGTCTAATTCTCCTTTGCACCTCCAAATGAATGAATGAAAATTAGCATATATTCCTTTTTCTACCCAGGCTTAACCTTCCATGCATTCAGCTGGATGCTTCACAGGAGTTTCTTAGGATTAGAGTTTAACTTTACATTGGCAGAGTCAAAAAAGAGTTATTCACGGCTCCTATGGCAGTTAGGTAGATAGATAATTCCAGTATATATGTGAATATACATATTGTATGGCAAGCAAAATCTTTAATGCAGGTATGTCCAACATGTAGCCCTAGGTATACTGTCCTGGAATGGCCTTAGTTTCAGATCAACAAACAAACTAGAAAAACAGATACAGACCTGTCAAAGAATGTCCATCATATGTCATAAAAAAATAATTTTCACCAGACAACATTTTTCAAGAGGAAAACTAGACTTAGGTTTGGATAATGTGTTATGGGTACAGTGACTATATTTTCTTGGGAAAATATAAAAGTCAAAGCTGAAAACAGGACAAATTTGAAAGCGGTTCATAAGGATTAACAAGGATGTTTATGTTTGTTTTCTTAAAACATTTGTATAGCTGAAAAACCAACTTTGGGCAACTCCCAATCAAAGATAATGACACCATTAAAAACCCTAATATAGTTTTAACTTCACTATCACTTATAAATGTATTCAGTTTAGAACCTCTGCTCTACGAAGAAAAACTCAAAAGCAAAAACCAAGAAAATAAAGTATTAAATCAAATAAATCCATAAGGCAGCTTTCTGAAATAAAGGACCATCATTTATAAGACATAGAGTCACTATCATGATGGGGCCCCCATTAAATCATCGGAGCAAAGAATGCAAACTGATTGAATCAACTCTAATTGCCTCAGGTTGAGTAAACATAATACCACTGGGAATTTAATGTCATTCAAAATCATTTACAAACTTTACCAGGTTGGTTGTTATTTGCAGGGTCAAGCCTGACTTTTCATAACTGCATCACTGGTCCAGATTATAATGAAATGCATTTGCCAGAGGTGTCCTACAATGGTGCCTATAAATGCCACCATTGTTATTGCATTCTCTCTCAGGGGCACTATTTTGCAATTTCATATCATATACAGGAAACCCACTGTGGTCCTGTAATGAGTATATAATTCTGCCCCAGGGTCCAGTTTACCACCATTTGTTTTCATTACAAGGCTTACTATCTATATTTTAAAATTGTCATCTTTGCTTTGCTCTATAGTGTTAAAACTGCAACGCCACAGCAATATTTTATATGCATTTCTCAGGAAAAAATAAATAAAATCTCTTTCGCGCTGCCCATTTCCCAGGTGTGTGTAAATTCTGAAAGTATTCTCTGATTAGGTGAACATAATATGGACTCAGCAGGTTTTTTTAAATAGCTCTCAAACGTTTGGCGTTTATGATAGGAGCCTGGAAGAGAAATGAGGAGAAAAGGGAGGGAAAGAGAAAGAATTTGCAGCTTGGCTAGTCACAGTCTCCTTGTTTTTGCAAAAACGAAAAGGCAAAAGTTAGTCCCAAGATATGTAAGTAATTGGACGCTTGGAAATATTTAAATTTGAATAAAGATCAGAGATAACAGGATCTGGGCATTGCAGTCAGTTCATGCCCCAGATGCTCATAGTGAAAGTTCCTGTGTTTTGTTTGTTTCAATAAAAGTAGTGGGAGAAACTAACAAAAAGAGCATCGGTAGCAGCTTATTTTGCCTGATTCTCTACGACGATGGAAAACTCCATTAACTGAATCAATTTTGAAGCTCAGTGTGTAGTCCCATCTTCCACAGCTTTCAAAGTAATTCCATTTAAACCAGGATCCGGGTATCGTAAGGATTTTAATTCTTGCTGAATATTACCTGGATTTTGTACTTATTGTGAAAGGAATGTGCACTTTCTCAATAAAAATGTAGCTTGAATACTACTCTATTATACTCTGTTATGCACAGCAATGAGCATTTAGATACATAACAGTCAAAAAATGGCAGGGTTGTTCAATTCAATGGTTAAACATTGGAAAAAGTTGAAATTGTGGATTTTTGTTTGTTTGTTTTAGAATTGTAATACGTTTTCTGAAGGCTAGATAACATGGAACTTAAATTTCCTGACAGTTAGAACAATTAATTACTAGAATGACTTGCCTCCAAAAGTTGTGGGTGCTTCAACAATGGAGGTTTTTAAGAAGCAGATTGGACAACCATTTGTCTGAAATGGTGTGGGGTTTCCTGCTTGAGCAGGGGGTTGGATTAGAAGACCTCCAAGGTCTCTTACAACTCTGTTAAAAACCATCTAGCATGTCCTATAGACTCTACTTTGTAGTTACTATGCACGATCAGTGTCCCTCCTTTGACTTTTTGCAGGAAAGCATAAGAAACAGATACTGTCATGGATATTAAGATTCCACTCCATGAGGTTATTATAGAAGAACTGAAGCTTAAACATTCATAACTTCACAAAACAGCAAAGAGAAAAAAGAAATGCCTGGCACAGGAGGGGCAAATCTATTTTCATCTGGCAAGGTAGCATCATTTTCTTTGAGCAGCCCAGAAGCTAGTGTGCAATGCAAGTATATCAGCTGCCCTTGATAAATAGAAAGATTAAAAAATGTATCAATTTTACTCGAGACACTTGGTATTCAGTGTATTTTTTAAAAAAATCATAAAATCATAATAGTTGAAAATAGACCTGCAGGATTCCTACACAGATCCTCACTCTTTGGTGTGCATCCCGATATATATATTTCACTGCCCCTGTGCAGAAGATAGTCAGAAGGTAAAAAAAAATAGAACAGTTTCCTTGCAGTAAATTGGAAAGCCTGCCAACATACTGAGTGATCATCCATCAATCAGTGTTAATTCCTCCTTAACTGCAACAAATTCAAGGGCTAACTATATGTGAGAGATTTCACAGTGACTAATGGTATATGACTGACTCATTTAAAATCTGCATAGGTCAACACTAGTTCCAACAATCACAATGATGGTGATAATGATAAATAAATAATAAAAATGAGCAAGTTAAAATGCCAGATATAACTGTGGTTGCAAAGAAGAAGCTTAGAATAGAAGATCACCAAGTATCAAAATTAGAAAATCCGTATTAAAAGATAATGGCATAAACCAGCCAGAATGATCCCAATGGTTATCGGCACACAGGGTACCATACCAAAAAATATTGGACAGCACTTAGAAAATCTGTGCATTGACAACATTTCCATCTGTCAATTGCAAAAGGCCACACTGCTTGGATCCACACATAAATTATGCCAATACATTACGATATCCCAGGTTCTTGGGAAGAACTCAATGTGCATGAAGGCCAACCTCAGCTAAGGAATGAACTCCACATTGCTGTAAACAGAGAATAACAACAGTAATGTAATATATGTAAAGAAAAAAGAGACAAATACTGTTGGGAAGATATATTAGGCATATTGTGCACACAGAAAAAGATTTACAATTCTAGAAACATACCCTGTAATTGATTTGAAAACAACTTAAAACCATGGTATAATTTTTTTGGGGGGGGCTATAGCACTTCGAAAAGAAATAAATTCAGACTTATGAATGACGAGGACCCATCTGCAACTGAAGTTAAGGATACTTAATTGTTCACATGGCTAATGCAGCGTGTAATATGGAAAAATGTAGTATTTAATTTTAATAGTCATCTCTGGCAAATATGACTACTGTGTCTGAATTTTCTAGTGCAGGCACATTGCATGAACAGCTATAAAGATGCAATCCTATATACAGTTACCTGTGTCTAAGTTTAATTAAATTTGCTAGGGGCTTACATTTTGGGCCAATGTAAGATTGTGCTTGGTGCATTCGATTTATCATGAGAGTCATAATCATAGTTTTATTGTTCCAAAAAGGTCCATGCCCAAACCAATGCAAAATATTAACTCTCAGTATAATAAAACAGCAAAATTAGAACATTCAACAGAAGTATATCTTCCTACCCATAAAAGTATCTAAAAATAAGCTAAGAATAAGTAGGAAGCACATTGGGAGACTGCAAAAGTACTTACGAATATTTATTCTAATTTGTTTTCTATTAAATAGCTATTTTTGACTGTTCATGAGAACATGGCAACCTTTACTAAAGAGACAAGCTCCTTATCACAGTTATTCTACCTATCCTCACCATTCTGTTTCTGTTATTTAAAGTGTTACTTTATTACAACCCACAGAGGATTGTGCACATCAACAGTGTATCATGGGCATCAATATCCCCACTGCAAGTATATTCTCCACACTGCCTAAATTATTAGATTTGTGAAATTTGGGGATTGCATCTCATGGGGAAACACTGAACAGGAACATTCTTGAAGGAGATGTTATGTTCCGAGGAGATAACACTTGAGAATCACAGGTACAAAATGCTAGGCTGGCCAACATGATAGACTGTGAATTGCAACGGAGGAGAAGGATTTGACTAGCTCAGAACATACTCAGAAAAAGACCCAGATCAAGACATTGTGCAATCCTGAGCTGGAAGTGGGTGGAAGGAACAGGTTCAGAGTAACCACACATTAGAATTGCTCTGTGTACATGTGGTAGCTAAGAAAGTCATAGCTTTAATCTGGCAAGAATCTGTCCATTCAGTATAAACAAATATTGGTTCTCATGTCTCATCTCAGGAATTGAGCCTGTTGCCCAAGCCAGTTTTGTCCCCATTGAGTAAGCCCAACCATTGAAGTCAACAGAATGCATTTCAACAATAGACTCTCTAGCATGAAGCATATCTTCACTACTCCAAGGGTTTAGTTTATGTTAATTTTATGTTTCGGTCCTAAGACCCAGAGTTTGTGCATATTTTGACTTATTTATCATTATATGGATTGTAGTTAATTTTTTCTCTCCCTAGTCCTCAGTGATGCATCTTATGCATTACCCATACCAGCAAACCATAAGAGTAACATATTTTTACTTAGTAGTTAGTCAATTGCAGTTTATAAGTCAATGCTATAATTTACCTAATGTTTTCTTTTCAAAAATAATAAAATAGCAGAATTTATTAACCCACTTTTCACTTGGAGGAGATGTGATAAAAGGAAAGGTGAAGAGGTGTGAGATTCCCAATCAACACAGGAATCTTCACCTATAAAAATAAAAAGCCAATGTGAAGAACTTAGCATCTAGAGCATGTTACTGGAGAGAAATTGTCTTCAGCTTCTTAGCTGACCTTTTTATCCAGCTGATCATTAGCTATGAATATGTTTACAAAAGTTACTTTTTGTGCAGCCATGAATACTTCTGGATTAAGTTCTGTATCTATCAGTTTATTATGTCTACTAACATCCCAGGCACCATTAGAAACAATAGGATAATTTCAAATTATTAAAACTGACCACAGTATGATAAAGCACTGAATTCCTATCACTTTTGGAACACCTTGGAAAAAGAAACATTTTCAGTTTCTTCCAGTGGTGAAGGCACAAAGTTAGAAACGTTACAGTGATCTACTAGGAAATGGCTTTGGTGGTAGCCTCTTTTTCTGGAATTAGTTGCCTCCTTCAGGTTTTATTGGCAAACAGTACCCTGTCAACATGAATATGAGAGTGTCTGGAGAGCCACTTTGGCCTAGTGGTTAAGACACCCTGATAGAAAGTGGGGGACCATGAGTTCTACTCCCACCTTAACCATAAAAGCCAGCCAGATGACCTTGGGCCTGTCAATTGGTTTCACAGGGTTGTTATTGCTGTGGGGAAATAGGAGGAGGAAGAAGATGTGTTGGATAACATTTGTTGCCTTGAGTTATTTGTAAAAATAATAAAGGCAGGCTATAAATAAATAAATACAGTAAAAACTTGCTTCATTGAAGACACACATGCATGCACACATACGCCAGAGAATCTCTTTTCCAGCATGGTTGCTGAAATGATCAACGTAGTTCAGAATTCTAAAAGTATCAACCCAATGTAAGAAAATAAGTCTTTTATCATTTGTGTGTTATTGCAAAAAAATAAAAAATAAAATATGGATTGTTTTCAGAGAACAGTCAAAACACCTCATGTTGCTGGCGATGTGAAGGTCTACCCCGACTCATTTGCAGCCAACTGTTTGTTATTTAAAAGCTCTTGTTCCGTGCATCAGGAGTTCCTCTTTGACCAGCAGGTGCCTTCATTTCCAATCCAGAATAAACCAAAGATCCCTTGTGTTCTCTGCCATTAACAATGCTTTTGATATGCAAAGTAAAAGCTGTTTATTAGTAACCAAGAGAAACGTCCTTCACTTTCATGCAGAGATGGGGATATTAGACAGATAAAAGAGCTTTCTGTACATACAAATAATGGATCTATTACCTCTCACAGTCACCCAGGTTCAACTAAAACATTTCTGTAATAGCAGTTTCATTAGGTTTTATAAAGCAGTTCATTTATTCACTGTAAGGCACCACCCAGTTCTTCTCGACTGGTTCATAATTAAAATACAAAACCTGAGTGATTATATATTAAAACTCTTTTTTTGTTTAATTTAAAGCATGAGTCAAATCAGCTTAATTGACTACTGACTGTTTTGGCTTAGATTGCTTCCTTTGCCCACTTTAACTACAGCCTTTGGAACTTGATCCATTCCTATCCCAAACTTTTTTTTTTTTCAAAAGGCAATTGGACTTTCGTGGGTTTCTTTTCCATTGAAAACTTTTTGTTTCTCACCCAAGAAGCAATCAAGTAAACAATACACCAATCAAGGAACTGCCAAAGAGCCAACAGTAAACAGCCCAATTAAAGAATCTCTAAGACCACCCCCGCCAACACAGACAGGGCAAATCACCAGAATATAAACTGACAGCAAACGGCACTCCTTACCAGCATTGATGGTGTTACCTAGTTTAGGTAGTGAAATGTCTGCAAGAAAGCTCAGAGAGCACCCAGGATCCCTCTTTTCAATCCTGAGCTACAAATATTCTCCTTTATTGGCAAGAAAATTTCACAGTTTGTATTCTAACAATACATTGAATAACAACTGTCCAAAATAGTAATAGCACTTAGCACTTAGACTTATATACTGCTTTACAGTGCTTTACAGCCCTAAGCAGTTTACAGAGTCAGCCTCTTGCCCTCAACAATCTGGGTCCTCATTTTACCCACCTCAGAAGGATGGAAGGCTGAGTCAACCTTGAACCTGGTGGGATTTGAACTGCCAAATTGCAGGCAGCCAGCAGTCAGCAGAAGTAGCCTGCGGTACTGCATTCTAACCACTGTGCCACCATGGCCCAGTACATCTTGGGTTGAGAAGACGAACATGAGATTATATTGCTAACATCAAATGAATAATAGAAAAGATAAATGGGCTCCAAAAATATAGTAAGTTTTCTTATATTGCATGCTTGGCTTTCACACAAAGATGTCATTCTCTCACTAAGTCAACTGCTTCACATTTACATGTCACAAAATCACATGAAGAAGACAGGGTGGCTTCCCTAAGACCTTTGATGGGCAGAGAATTTTAGGTACATTTAATACCCCAACTATTCCATTCATGCTAAATAAAATAAGAGATTCTATGAAGTTTTATGAAATCTAGCAAAGACAATTGTTCAAGAACCCCATTATTAGTTTATTATTGTCTCAAAGGAAAGCTGAGTATGAGGTCAAGGAAATTAATTATGAGGCAAACAATAACAAAAATAAGATAGCCCTAAACAGAGGAAGTAAGGCTACCTGTAATGATCTAAGAATTCCATCGTTAGCAGTACCATCAGTACTAACTCTGAGAAGAATTTCACAACATAAAAGAAAATATTTAAGACAAGAAAGAAAGAAAGAAAGAAAGAAAGAAAGAAAGAAAGAAAGAAAGAAAGAAAGAAAGAAAGAAAGAAAGA
>JANHFL010004016.1:33865-47244 GCA_032468155.1 Oxyrhabdium leporinum | reverse complement strand
CTTGTCTTACTCTCAGGTACTTTGGAGAATAAGCCAACACCCCCCCACCCCCCCACAGACACACACTTCTCTATGACAGCCCCTCAGAGAAGAGGGCGTTGACTTATTATAGTCAACTTATAGTCTGATTCAGCCACGTTCTTATGGTCTAGTTAAGCTCATGATATCACTTCCAGCTTACTATGCCATATTAAGCATAATATTCCTTTGTTCTGCTGTCCTTTCTTAAAGGTAATGATTCATAGCAAGCAGTAGAAAGATTTGCAGCTTTCTAAATTCCCATAACAATGAGCTGTGATTGAAGCAAGGAAAGGGACTGTGTATACAGTAAAATATCTTCTTGTCGGCTAAGATGATACTTTATTTCAAAGTAGATTAGAATAATTCAAGTGACTGGAATGATTTACAGGCTGTTTTGGATGTACAACTGGAGGATAAGTGAAAGGGGAGGGGGAAATCTTGCCATTTATATGAGAATAATACATACTCTGTTATACTGAAAAGCCCTTATCTTTACTGCAGAACCCATCGTTCTGGCAACTTTCAATACACGCTTGTGACAAATGTGTGCAATGTCCTGTCAACAGCAAACTCTTCTACATGAGCCTAATGCACTTAGCAATCATTTATTTGCAAAGCTGCTTTTTATTTCCATCGAAAAGGAATATTTGATCAGTAAGACTTCTTATTAATGTGCAAAAATGTCCTTTGTTAGAGTTGTCATCATTACTGTAAAGCCCACCAGAATAGAGCTTACAGCTGGCATTCCTTGCATTTTGCAAACAACACATGTTTAAGGAAAGAAGAAACTTGTTTAATAGAACAAGTAGCACTAGTTCTGAACGAATGTCTTATTCAAAAAATTAAGTTTGAATCGATAGAGTGGTTTGTTTGGTTTGCCTTTTATTACTGATTTAGTAAATCATTTTTAAGCAAATCATGGCTGGGCATCTCTTTAACTCAGTCATAACATTCTTGAGGTTGAAAAAGGGGTAGTGAAGAAATTATTTTCATTTTCTTTCTAATATTAAATTAGCCTTAAATTGTTGTTCCTAAAATCAGTTATGTGCTAAAATCTGCTGCTTTACTTCTATGGTAATATAAATGGAGAAAATATACTTACACCAGTATATTAACAATAAATATACATGATTGCATGGAAATAGTTCTGAAATTTGCAAGATAAGAAAGTGAAAACAAACTCGAGAGATATATTTGTCACGAATGAAGGCAAATATACATGTCTCAGGATAATGTTGCAAGATCCTTGCAAGATATATTTGTCCCTTCTTATTCTTGAAGCATGAATACAAAGATAGATTAATACAGAAACAAGGCTGAAAAAGTAAGCATATTCATTGTGGTCTAAAGATACAATTCCAATCTGGAAATCACTCCATTCTGAGTTTCCTAACAGATGTCAGAATGTTGGTTTTTGACATTTGAAATCTGTAATGATGGTGAACAAGCTGAGAACTCCCTCCCTATTCTGAAACAATTCTCACATATTAACTATATGTCAAACTCCAAAAACCAAGAAAGATGTGTTGTGATTCTTCCAAGCAGATTTCTTTATTGTTCCTCACCTGTAGGCAGAATCTTGCCAAACTAAAGCAAACTTCCAGCCACATAAAGCAATACTCTGGGAACTATTAAGGAGGAGCTATCTTAACCCTCTTTCTCTCACACAAACTATCTGAATTGAATTGTTTCTTGCTTCTCTGGAATGCACTCACTCCTTCCTGAGCATCCAGACTACATTCCATCACAATATGTCTATCAAGGCTATCTCCATATTCCTTCTTCATTAGAGAGAGAGAGAGAATATTGTGATGTGAAGCAGAATGTTTTCATTGTTTGTGTGGCATTCACTGTTTGCCTCTGGTATTCATTCTCTGCCTCTCTTTTATCAATTTTTATTTGCTGGGATATTTTTTAAAGGTTATGATATATTTGAGAACTGTGAGTCTTGCAGCAGTTTATGTTTGTACTTGTTTAGTAAGTTTTGCACAGTCCTAGCTTTTATTTGAAATTAATAAGTTAAATGTGTCCTTTGCATTTTTTTTAGTAAAAAACATGAATTGCTTTAAAGGATTTTTTTTTTCAAATTGGAAGATTGCAAAAACTAAACTGCTGAATTATATATTTCAAAATGTCTTTCAATATATTTGAGAACTGTGAGTCTTGCAAAAGTTTATCTTTGTATTTGTTTAGCAACCTGTGTACAGTATTAACTTGGATTTGAAACTAGTAAGTTAAATGCATCATTTGCATTTTTTTGTAAAGACCATCAGTTGCTTTAAAATATTTTTTTTTTCCAAGTCAGAAGGTTGCAAAAGCTATGCTATTTGCTGAATTATATTTGACTCTAGAAGGCATTAACTATCTACATACTTTTTAAAAGTGACTTTTTAATTGTAAATGCATAGAATTATACAATTATCCATGAAACTAAGGAACTAATGAATTGGATTTGCTTTGATACAAACTATACTGTAGCCATATATTTGGTGACAATGGACCCTTTGGCAATAAAAAACCCCTATAGATTAGTTGGAAGACATAAATATAGATTATCATTACTGGGGGTTTTTTTTCAGTAAATTTAGAACTTAAAATAGAATAATTTTGGTGGATTAGTCATAATTCCTTCACTTTTATGTTGTTTACAAGAATGTAAAACAGACCAAAACAGGCAAGAAATAGATGTTTGTGAGTAGGTTCACATACTGTAATGTGATGATTTGCTGAATCATCATTTGCTGAATAACCCACAATTTACTGCATTCACCTAACATGTTAAGTCATTTTTTTTTAAAAAAATTACAAATTGCCCAAATATCAAAAGTCACGTAACAGGTGAAAATCAAAAACAAATGAATTTTGTTTATAGTTGAACACAACTCTGCTTATGCTCAGCAGCACATTCTCTAAACAGGGCTGAACTCAGATCTGAAACGCTAAATGTATCCCAATTTCAAAACTGGCTGGCCATTCCTGATTCTTCTCTGCTTGATTCTTTAATAGCAATATCACTTAGACTTATATACCGCTTCCCAGTGCTTTACAGCCCTCTCTAAGCAGTTTACAGAGTCAGCCTCTTGCCCCCAACAAACTGGGTCCTCATTTTACCGACCCCGGAAGAACGGAAGGCTGAGTCAACCTTGAGCTGGTCAGCATCGAACTGCTGGCAGCTGGCAGAGTTAGCCTGCAATACTGTATTCTAACCAATGTACCATCATGGCTCTTTAATAATTTATTATATTGAGTAACAAAGCTGATGTAGTTCTTTTGTCTAGGAAAGAAAGTATTCTTATGCAATGAGCATCCACACTTGTTAAAGGAAAGTTAAAAGAAAAGCCTGGATTCTAATTTGTTTCAAGAGTCATCACTGGAATGAAGTGGTATATTTATTTGCAAAAGAGAAGGAATCCCATAGACTGTTCTCCCTCACAGGAACAGATACTCCCCTTTTAATAATTTCTATATAGGCTATTAATTGTCAATCCTGGTGATCTGGGATTGTAACTTGATTGGTGATCTTGCTTGTCCGTGATTCAGTTTTCACTACAAACACAGGGATATCAGAGCTGTGCCTGGTTGATATCAGCAGTATATGTAATAAAGGATAGGAGGGAGGGAAATTTACCCAAATGTTTCATCTAAACTAGACCTTAGGTAGAAAATGCATAAGAGAAGTAAATAATGCATGAAAAGTAACCTGATTATTGTAGATGTGAGCTAAGCAATGTGCTATGCAGGTACAAAAGTTATTCTTTTAATGATTTTTCATCTCAGTTGATCTTTGGTATCAAGGAATATCTGAGGGCTTTTTCATAAAAAAGAAGATTGTAACGGGGTTTTAATGGATACTAATTTATTTTATTTATCTCACTGTTTGTTCTCTCTTGGCTTTTAAGATGTGCAATGTCTCGGGAGGGAAAGTAGCACAGTACTTGAAATGTTCCAAATTAGCATATAAGTGAACAACTGGTTTTTGTGAGACACAGTTCCTTGGATTTCAAATGTCAGCAAATCCACTCATCTAGCAGTGTGCTGAATAATAGAATTTGCAATTGGAAATGTAGCATTCAGCTTCAAAGCAACGTTTGGGCTTCTTTGCTGAGCCTCTTTGCAATCTGATTTTTATGTTCCATTATTTCATTTCAGTTGCTCCAGATGAAGATGACAATGTCTTCCTTTTGTGTATGCATAAATAAGTTTTCCTCTTTCAGGTATAATGTAATAGTTAAGATATGAAACTGGAACAGAAGAAACCTGTCCATCCAATGATATTTACTGGGCGGCTAAGCCAATGGCTATCACTTAGCTTACCTACTTGATAAGGTGATTGTTGTGAAGAAAAATTGGAGGTTGCTGTGCTACTTAAACTACTTAGACTTTCTGGAATAAAGGCGAGATAGAAATCACCACCACAGGGTGTGAGTTTGTGTGAAAACAAGTAAGACAATAATATGTAGCCAGGGACATAAATATGTACTGTAGGAGTATGACAAGTTTTTTTTTAGTGTAAGCTACCAACAATATTTGGTGAGACTTTACATGGACAGCAAGCAAACAAGTAAAATAAAGTTATTAAATCTCACACAGGCTTAACAATAGCCAACTTATCCTTATATTTATTTTTTTAAAAAAAAAAAATCTAATTCTACCTCTTCCTCTTGGGTGATATCCATCATGTCACCACCATGCTTTTTCTTTTTTAATCTGGCTCAAAGCTACTAAACATAGCTAAACTGCAGTAAGATGCTCAGTGTCACCTCAAACCGTGAGATGAGCAGCATATTAAGTAAGTAAATAAATACATACATAAATAAGACACATAGCTAGCTTTAGATATATGTGCTGGTTATGTTTTCCTGTGCTCAACAACCTCACATTCATGGCCATCAACAACAGGAATATGATGGAAAATACTTTATTTCAAGTTATTCCCCCTCCCCCAAAGGATAAGAGCATTTTAGCGAAACCATGAATGAGATGTGGAATTTTGTATTTACTATAATTATACGGAGAAGGAAGAACTGTTGTGAATGAACCATTTTTCATTATATAATTGACTTTTCCCTGGCTTCCCATGCTCCAGTGAAATCTCAGGAGAAGAAGACATCAGGGAGAAATTTCTCCCAGGGTAATAGAATGGTGTTTTTGGGATGGAGACTCCACAGAAGAACTCTGGCAACTTTTTAGCAATAACAACGCATAGGAAAAAAAATATCCAGACCCAAATTCTAAAATGTGGTAAGGAACTGATGCTTCTCTTTAGATGGAAGTTATTTAGAAAACTGGAAAATGGATCCTAAAAATCTGTCATCCAAATGGGAATTTTGAAACATTCAGTAAAGCAAATAGGGATTGGTGAATATGATTGTTTGCTCTTCTTGATGAGCTTGAGGAGTTTTAATTTAAAAATAAATAAATAAATCACTGGGCATTCTGATATTTAAAAAGCTCTTGGCATTCAGGTAGCACACTGGATGAAACAACCATTTGAAACATTTAGTTTGTCCTCTCTGGAAACAAGACATAATTTATTCTAGCCCCTTCATTGTCACATTCTAATCATTATGTTGATGAGAGTTGTGGCTTTTAAAAAGAAAAGAAATATTGAATGAGACACCCTGAACTTCTATCGCACAATTATTACAGGTAGAATCAGGCAGGATTGCAAAGATGTCCAGATGACTGACTGCTCATCAACCAATGTCCTTTAATTCCTTTTTTATGGTTAATGAAATACGTCATTTTAATCACTTACAAATAATTTATTGAAGTAAAATTGCTTTTCCCCCCTTCCAATCTTATCAGTCCTATTTTTATAAAATGAAAATCTCATTTAAATTTGTTTGCGATGCCATTTGAACACGAATTTTCAGAATGTAATAGAGTGAGAATGGAAGACTGATGGCATCAATGAAGTTATTAATTTGGTAACCAAAAGATTCGTTCGCCTGATTTAGATAGATTTTTTTTTCCCCAGCCAAGTTTATCTCTGGACTCTATTAAAATATGAGACACCAAATAAATAAGGATTCTATATCAAGCTCTCCCGCATAAATTAGAAAGGACATCTTCATTATTGATATGGAAATTAATCTGAAAATCATTTACTTTTAATAATCCCTGCTAACTGATAAAAAGCTTTGAACCTTTAAAAGGTCAGATACCAAATATTATCAGAATATAACTGATGTAGGCAGGCATAATATTCTAACCACTTTCTTCTCCTCTCTAACAAACAGAGTAGATTAATTTACTATGAGCAACATAAATTTAAGATAAAGAACCATGCTTATATATTTCATCACTGGCCTTCAAGGGGTTAGTTGCAGTAAACAAATGAATTGTAGCCTTATCTAATATGGGTAATAGAATTAAAAACACATGCTTTTGGAATTTTTTTTTTTAAAAGGAGTGCGGTCATGTGTTTCGGATGCCATATCTTGGTATGACATTAGTAGCTGATGGGTCCTGAACTCTATCCTGAATGGCTTCAAATACCTAGAATTATTTCTATAAGAAATGGTAAACAATTTGTTGAAGTCCTATCATAATTTCATTTGCCATATAAAACTGCAAATATGTGCCAACCTGTTCCTCAGTGTAAGATCCCTTTGAATATTTTGTTAATCAAACTACATTTCCTCAATTTTAAAGTTTTAAATTAAACTTGAAAAAGTATATGCTCAGTTCTGGTAGGCATTATGAACCTACCTTGAGCATCCATTAATTCCTTCTAGGGACAGGAACTTCTGGGTTCAACTGTCCACTCAAAGAGTTACAAAGTCCCTTTTATAGTTTGGTTCCATCTTGCTGAAATCTTCTAGGATTTATTTATTGTTGGCCAATCAACACACAAATTGCAACTCTAGTTTAAACTGACAGAGTTTAAAAGTCGAAAAGATCTTTATAGCCAGCAACTTCAATTGAATTCATGCTCTTCGTGAAGTAGTGGGTAGGTAAACCTACATTACATATGTTCTGTATAATAACAGACTTTTACATTTAAGTCTCAGTCTTACTAATGCTGAAAGAATCTAGACATCCTGGTAGACAGAAGTCTCAAATATTGAATATTCTATTTTTCCCCTAAACTTTAACTGTCTTGATTTTTAGGAAGAACAGGGCACACTGAATTTCTGTTACACATTTATCTATCAATGAGTTCCATACTGTCTGACATGACAAGATAATCTAAGCAGTCATTTCCTAATTTACACACAATTCACAATAATACCATGGTAGTCTTTAGAACTCCATTTTCTCCTCTGGTAAAATTCTGGGTGTCTTCAGCATTTAATACAATTTCAGCTTTACATTTTCATTAAAGTGCAACACAGTCAAAGCTCCCATTTTCATTAAATTTAAAACTTAAAAATGTTTTGATCCCACCCGTTTTGTCCCAAGCCTGCTTTTTTTTTAAGCTTGACCTACCACGTCTCAACTCTCAACAAATCCATCACATGTAACCCTTAGCCTGAAAAAAAATAAAGATGTTCAATGTAGATGATGGGGACTGTACTATTCTGCTGATGCTGGAGAAAATCAAGTTAACTCTGGCTTTAGAAAATTCTGAGAAAGCAAAAGTATCTACAGTTCAGAAAAGGTTAAAATAAAATCCAGTTTTTTGCATACCTATGCATTTCATTTATCTCTCTGCAGACTTTCAGAACAAGAGACATCAGCTGCCTCCATGAGGTAACTTCTGTGACATTGTCTAGGTGGAAGTTTAAAAATTACCCATGGAAATGTGCATCTGAGTTGCTATTTGGAAAGCATTCAAACACTTACACTGTCCATTGTGTTTGCCCTAGAAATAGCCCTGTTGAGTCTTGTCCTGATTTGTTTTTAATTAGAATAAAACATCACTTGAGTTGAGATATGCTAAACAAAGATTCAGTCCTGAAGATGCTTTTATTTTATTTTCTGAAAGCAAAGTTGTAACTCTAAATTTCGGTTAAGAGCAAAAAATGCTGACTTATCTTTTCTGTAGTTTCGTGAACTTTGCTGCTATAAAAGCAGTTGAAATAAGTAGGGGAGGATGGATAGTAAAAATGTCCTTAAGTACCAGAATGTCCAAGAATGCATAATTATGAATTTCTCAAGGACCTGTAAATTCTGCATTTATTTGCAGGTTATATTTCACCATAGAGGAAGCAGCTAGTGGAAACTTTAGCAGCCTGTTGCCAATCTTAAGAGCTATAAAAATATTTCAAAAACAATAGCTTCAGGCCATTTGTGTAATGTGTTCTTTTCTACAAGATGCAAACAATGGGTGAAAACCCATTCAATGAGGAATACACTTGAAAGTAAAAGTATGTCACCTACCTTAAAGCCTTCTTCACAGCTGTGCCATCCATGGAAGGATTTCCATTCATTAACAGGAGATTTGATCTGGCACCACCATCCTATGAGAACGTAAAATAAGGAAATATGAAGAATTCCTTATAACTCAAAAACTGACAAGATATCTGACTGACTGAAGTAGTTAGAATTATTCCATGTATAAAAAGATGAGTTTCCAGGTAGCTGAGTATATCTACCATATTAGCAAAGTAACATATGCATGTGCCTACATAAATATATATACATTACATATATATTTGTCTTGTTTCTTTTTTCTTAAACATTTTCAGGAGCTAATTTCTCAAAGTAGTTGAAGTCATGACCCAACTCTTTTAAACAGGTTCATACTTTTGAAATAACATTATTCTAAGTCCCTTTCTTCTTGTTTCTTCCCGTGTTAAATTGTCCCTTCAACATTTGCCTCATTAAATGTTCACTTAATGGTCTGTCAGCCATAACACTTGACTTAGCTGTCTTAGAATGCCATGTGTTTTATGAGGAAAATATTAATCAAACATTGACTATGATACGGTCTTCTTTTCAATAAAATTTTGTGGTTGTTCTTTCTTTCCTCACTTTTCCCTTCATGTCAGCATCAAAAAGCACAACCAACATACAGTATTTAAACTTTTGGACTGTAACTGTTTTCTGACATGGAAGTTGCAAGTGTATGCAGAATTATGTGGATTAATTCTAAAAATTAAAAAAAATAATAATACATTGTATCTTAACTAAAAATGTGGACTTCAATTCTTTTATTAATCTAGGAAGAGAATTTCCTCTGTTGTTGCTTCTTCCCCATTTCCCCCCCAGATATGAGATGCCTCCCTCCCCTTCCAGAAGAGCATCAAAATCTGACTCTTCCAAGGTACAAAAGAGTGTCATGCAACCTTGGGATGGTTGGTATCTTGAGGGCACTCTCCTGAACTATTTTAACTCTTTAACTTTTCAACCTTGTTTTCATTTTGTTTCCAATAGTGCTTTTTGGTATGTTTTTATTTTTATTTCTACCCACTAAGAGTCACTGAGATCAGAAGGGTAATGTAAAAATTTGATAAACAATTAAATAGAGTCATTGCTATAGATGGCTACTTAGTGTATGACAATGGCTCTAATCGCCTTTGGTGTCTTCTATGCAAAACTGGAGTGGGGAATCCATAGCTAAATTAATCATTGCCTCATCCTTTCCCTTTTGCAACTGAAGGTTCCCCCCGCCCCCCTCAAATTTGGAAATGCAAGGTTATACATTTCTGGAGGACTTAGCAAAGTATAGCAACAATGCTTTCAGTTAATTTATCACTTCAGTTAAGAAAGTACCTGTCTTTGGCACTCTCTCAACTGCAACCGAGGGGAAACAGAAAAGAAGGGCTATTTCATCATTTCTCCTGAATAAACAACTGCTTTGGAGTGTCATTGACAAGCACTTAGCTGGCAGCCGTTCCATCATGGTACCTAAACTGTTTTCCTTCCTATTGACTAATCTGGAAAATAGGGTTGACGGGAAAAACAAAAGTCCCAAAAGGCGCACACACAAAAAGATATTGAGACCCTAGAAAGCATGCAGAGAAGAGCAATAAAGATGATAAGGAGTCTGGAGACTAAACCATATGATAAAAGTTTGAGAGAACTAGGTATGTCCAACCTAATGAAGAGAAGGAGTAGGACTGATATGATAGGAATCTTCCAATATTTGAGGTCACAGAGAATTGGGGGGGGGTTGACCTCCTCTGCAAAGCACCTGAGGGCAGGACAAGAAGTAATTGGTGGAAGACCATGAAAAGATATCCAACTTAGAACTAAGGAGAAAATATCCTGACAATGAGAACAATTAATCAATGGAACAGCTTACCACCTGCAGTTGTGGGTACTCTGTTGCTGGCTGAAGATTTTCTGGAATAGACTGGATTTGGCCAGGATGGTATAGGATCTCCTGCTCCAGCTAGCAGACTAGCAAGGTCTCTTCCTATTATTCTATGTTGTATACGATGTTAAGAAAATCGTATGGATGTAGTTGCTCATAGATAAGTCCTCTAGGAACATCTTACCCTTAAAACTGTCTGCATTTGGCTTTTTCTTCTTTTTTGCTCTTCCCTCCCTCTGTGGTTGTGTGTGTGTGCATGTGTAAAATTAAAAGTTTACAAAAGCAAAAAAAAAACAAAACACCAACCGATAAAGAGGAAAGGAAGCAAAGAAAGAAGAACAAAGTAAAAGTTCAGAAAGAAAGAATTTAGAAAAATAGAAAGAAGCTTCCAATTCTAAGATGATCTCTGATTACAAAAAAAGCTGTTTTTCAGCTAACCAGGAGTTTTTTTTTCCCCTAATCATCAAAGCCACCAATCATAAGTGCCTTTTCCCCCTTTTTCTATTTGGTACAAAACTGTCTCTAAGGGATTTCCAAGTCAGCCATAAACGTAGACATTTCTCCAATCAAAGAATTTAGCCATCTCCACAAATGCCCTCATTTTCACCATCCAGTCCTTCATTGTGGGTAATGTCAAGGTTTTTTGACTTTTGAGCAGATATTATTTTTTAAACTATTTTAACCTTACAAATATTATTCCTGGGATAATCTCTGTCTTCCAAATTTGAGGGCAGAGACTATCTTAGTAATAATATTTCTAAGGTGCTCTAGGAGTCCTGGGGGTTAACCTTGGGAGTCCAAGGTTAAAATAGTTGAATTAAGTATAGGGGGGAAATCCCCCCCCACCCTCTTTGTTCATTCTCTTATTTAAAAAAATAAAATAAAACCCGTCTTGCTTGGATGAATTATTGCTGCTCACTCAAGCTCAAAAGAAAGATCAAAATAGATTTTTGGAACATACAAGTATCCGGGAAGTGATTTTACACCGCAGTGATAATCTTGTCAGAACTGTCACCATATTCTTTTATCCATGTGACATTTTAACAGGCGGGGTAGCCCCAGTTAAGCTAAGTAAGCTATAAAGCACTCCATCCAGAATGACTGACATCAGCGAACTCATACAAGAGAACAGCCCATTTACAAATTCCCGAAAACATGGTTCAGCAGGCTTGAAAATTGGGCTGACCTCCCCCAATCTTTAGAACAGGAATTATTCTTTAACTAAAGAATGAAAGATTGAAGAATGGAACTCAAAATAACGTTACAGTAAAAATCCTATTGTCCCATTTGCTACAACTGACTTTTCCTTTCTCCCTCCCCCCCTCTTCCTTTTTAGCTGAAGTTACTACTATGACGTGTCATGCTTTCCCACCCTAGAACTTTTTATCTCAGCTCTTCTCTGAGCTCTCCTCTCAAAAGAAACCTTGGGGAATACCACACCCAATGCAAGGACTGTGCAAACCACTACGTGAGATAAAGAAGAAGAAATTTGAGAAGACACATCCATGAACGCTAATTGACAGTCAGAATCTTCCCTTTCCTTCCACTTTTCCCAGCATCAGAATCTTCTCCAGAGAACTGAAGACCTTTGCCTAAGGTGTCCACGGTAGCCTGGTTATTTGAATCCTTGACTGAGAACTTGAACTTGATTTTGGACAACCACTTGTCTGAAGTGTTATAGGCCTTCCTGCCTGAACATGGGGATGAACTAGAAGACCTCCAAGATCCCTTCCAATAGAGATCTATTGTTAGTATTATTTGTTTTTTACTCTCTATGTTATCTTCCTAATCTGAAAGGCCATTATTAAATCAAACCATTTTTTAAAATCTTTGAGTCTTTATTTGTTTATTTATTTATATGCCAACATCCAACCCTCTGAGTTTCTTGAGGAGAAAAAAAGAGTCTAAATGTATAACAAATAACAATTCAATAAGTAATAATTAACCTGATTGAATAAAAGATTGAGAAGAAAGAAATGAGCCTAAAAGAGTGTGCCTGGATAATTTAAGCCTTTTAAAGAGCTCTTCTTATGAATCTCTCAATATTGCAAATAGACCAAATTATTTACTTATTTTACACGTTTTCAACAATGCATCAGTTTCATTTAAAATATATAAGATGGATAAAAAAGGTAAAGCTATCACAGAGTGCTTCACCTCATGCCTCATTAATACGAATATTACTTTCTGCTGTATTCTTTGCGATTTACAAGCTTATGCAAACTTTATTGGGATTTTCTTCCTTGGCTTTGAAGGTCTTTAATTTTTGTACAGTATGATCAGAAAAATACATTAGCTACATAACAGTCTCTCTGCTTTCACACCTTATGCATCTAGACAATTATTTATCAACTGTACCAAATCAGGAAGAATCCTTGTTTCTTAGCAGCTGTCTGACTGCCTTTGATAGAAGCATGAATATAAGATAATGAGGTGTTTTATTGTACTAGGAAAGTGGACTTCTGTGCATCATTTCACTGAAATTACTGATGCACTCAGTTTGTTCTGGATAGCCAGACAAGAATCCAGGGTACCCAGAAACCACTAGAAACTCTAGCAAAATGAAACACATTTTGAAAATTCCACTTTACGATGCCAATAATGTGGTGAGAACAAGAACATATCTATTAAGCTGAATCCATTAGCAAGCTTTAAAAAAATATTTTTACTATTTATTTTAATTCTTTTATTTATTAAAATAATTATTTTAAATGTTTATTTTACAAGAACATAAAAACTAGCACCAACCCACAAACTAATAAAGAGACAAAAAGTGAAAAAAAGAAAGAAAAGAAAGTACAGAAAGAGAATGAAAAGAAATAGAAAAATAACCTTCCATTTTCTTCTTTTGCAGCAAATGGAAATACATTTACAATATTAACTCTTGCTTTAGGTCTACCGAAAAAGTTCACTTTTATTCAATTATCCATTTGTTTTTCTAATCTCTTTCCCTAATCAAAGAAGCTTGCCTAGAGGAGTGGTGCAGTGGCCTAGAGATGGAGCTTTTGCCTCACAATCAGGAGGCTGTGAGTTCAATCCTAGTCAGAGGCAAATATTTCTCTCTCTGGGCACATTGAGAATATATCTGCTGAACAAAACTCTGCATTGGCGACAGGAAGGGCATCCGGCCATTAAAACACTCTGCTAGCTC
>JANHFL010004015.1:50250-61967 GCA_032468155.1 Oxyrhabdium leporinum | reverse complement strand
ACATCATCAAGATGATGTTACCTACTTTGGGCAATGAAACATCTGCAAGAAAACAACCAAGCTCAAAGAGCACCAAGCCCCTCATTTCAACCCTGAGCTACAAATATTCTCCTTTACAATATATGTAGCTCAGCAAATCCAGGGTTTTTGGGTGGAAGGTGAAGCAACTGCCCTGAGCCTTAGATGTAGATGGAGCCCCTCCAAAGGATGCCTCAGGATTTGACACAATCGTTTGAATATTTTTATTCAGGACAGTCAAACTCAAGCATTTAAAAGACAGTTCTGGGAGCTCTTTTAGTATGTTAGATTTTTCCTCATGGACCCATGGGAGAGGAAGTAATGTAGAGTAAAAGTACTGTAGAAAGGGTTCAAAGGTACCTTCCACTTTTATGATTATTGAGCTGGTGCCTCATACAGCAAACATTTTCTAAATTCATTGAATATCTTGACTTGTAAACTAAATAGTGGGCTCACATAATATTCTAAGCCATGAAATAAAGTTAAAAATAACTTTTTGGATGTTCCGTTAACCTAGTTAGTTATATTGTGTGAACCAATTCAGAGTTTTCAAAAGCCCTAAACAAGCTTAATCTTTAGGTTTATTCCAAATCCACTAATTGATTATGGGCCGTCAAGCCATTTCTGACTCCTAGCAACCACATAGGTACATTTTCCCCATGATTCAAACCCACACAGTTAGACAAACTACAGTCTAATAATGTCTCAGAATAATTAGTTGATGGGAGCTTATGGGAAAGCAAGAGAATGAAGCATCAGTTGGAGAAATTAGAGACAGGAGAATAGGGAGAGTCTAAATATAAGAAATAGATATTTATGCTAGTTTCAGTATGGCACAATAGTGCCCCCTAAAGCTTCTGATAAGCTGACCCCACACTAAAAAGTCTGAAGTGATGGAATGGAATGTTTACAACACTCTTTGTGTAGCAAAATTACAACTGGTAAAAATATCATTGAACATTTCAAATTCCAAAGGTTAGAAGGTTAGATGAATTGTGATTTTTGACTGGGCACAAAACAAAACAACAGTCAGGGCGTATCTGAATAACCAACTAGCTGCAGTGTCAGGAGACGCTTCTAACTATTTCTTGAGGCAGGAACACACATGACTCATCCTCAGCCCAACTCTAGTCAATGGGAAGGCAACCTCCACCTGCTTTTTCTTTTTTCTTTTAGGGAGCACCCATGGTAAATAGTGTTTTTCGACTTGTGCTAGTACAACTGACTACTGTGCACAATGGTAGAAACATATGTTCTCCTGCAGTCATATTGATCACTGCCCTCCAAAGCCATTTTGCCCTGAAAAAAACCTCCATTTCCTTTGTTTCACTGATTAACTAGTGAAACACAAGTTGTGTTATTATTAGAGTTGGTCACATAGTCAGTCAATTGCTTAGACTAGATATGGCATTGTTATCCACCTATTGAGTCCTTTCCAAGGACATGGGATAGGCAAATGTTGTTTCATGGTGTTAAAAGTATCAATGCAGGATGTAAAGTATTCCAAGTAAAGCTGCTTTTTGCAATTGACCGATAGTGATTCTGTCAATGCCAATGCTGTTCAAATGGTGCTCCAGATTATGATTTTTATTCATTTTCAGTTTTTTAAACTATTTTAGTTGTTATTAGTCCTTCCATTTGATTTTTACTAAATTTATCTTCAAATTCTTTTATCCGTCCAGTGTTTTTATTATAGTCTTTTTGTTATAAGTCTGTCTGCCACCTGTTAGCCTTCCATTTTTATACAGAAAGATGGAAAACACAATGTTATACTTTGTTTTGGGACTTTAAAAAGAAATCTACATATTTTACAATAGAATATGTTATAGGATCCTTTTATTAAAACACTGAACATAATTACACTAAAACCTTTTTTCATAATTCAAAAGTCATAATTCAAAAGTTATTGACGGCCTTTGGCTTGAGAAGAATTGCTATTAATGTCAAAGTTTCAGAAGACTTTCTATCTTCTTTTTTCCGTCATTATAGCTTTCTCCTGTGCTAAATTTTCCCTCCCATGTTTCCTTTCTACGTGATATGTTTGTTTCTTTGTTTATTATACTTCTAATAGATATCATTTTAGGCAGATTACAATACTAATTAAAACATTCAAGGCTTTAAATATTTTTTGAGAAAAAGCAATATCAATAAAATACCAATAATAAAAATATAGGAGTTTTGCCTGGATTTTGGCAAATCCCTATCAAGCCAGAGACAATCATTGGATAGGAATCAAAAATTGGAAGTGGGAATCAGAACTGAAGAGCAAATTGATATAATACCAGATCCAAGAAAACTCTTCTGGATCCTGACACCAATAGAAAGCTTTTTCTACTTCCAGTCTCCTTTCTTAATAACTGTTCCCATCATATCAAATTCTAAATCCACTTCAGTCTTCACCATCCTAGTTCCTACAGTTATAATATAACTCTTAAACTTCTTCAGTATCTTAGAAATGCCATCTGTAAGGCAACAGGCTGGAAAAGCTATTTTTATTTAATAGAAAAATGTGCCAATTTTTGCAAATTCTAAAGTTTTAACCTCCATTTTTTTTTAACCAAAAAATTACAGCTCTAGGAAGAAACTGCCTAGCAATTATCTAGGAAGCAAGGCCTTGCAAAGGTCAGACCAGAATGTATGTACCGGTAACTTAGAACAAGACAATTGGGACTTACCATTCATAGTGAGTTTTGCTTTGGATGAGCTTCAGATAATACATACCTCAAGCTTTTATGATCTAAAATGGTTCCGTGAAGCTTGGAGAGGGGGCAATCTAGGGCAGGTAATCCTGTAATCACAACAGCAATTCTAATAATTCAAAGAAAACATATGCTTTAAGTTTAGTGGGTTTTGCCATGCCACATCTTCAGAAGGGATAAGTAATGGTCTGACTGTAAAACAACTTTCTGTAAACCTGGGTTGAAATGTTTTTAAAACACAGTTTCTCTTCAAATCAATGCAACATCTGTTAAATTGTTGTTTCCTATTAGAAACTTGGGAAAATCCTTTAACAGAGGCACATTTGTGACTAGGCAGATGGTGAGGTGGGCTGCTACATCAGCATTTCTTAATAAGTGAACAGTCATCAGAAAATTTGGCCAAGACAATCTTCTACGTACACTGGAGGAGGTTGACGTACTGAAAGAACCGGATGCAACTTGGAGCTGAATTAGCTGTTTGTTATGCTAATTAATCTACATATACCCTCAAGTAATCATTCCCAATATTGCATACAAAAGTTGACATTTCTAAACACTAATGAACTGCGCAGTAAAGTATATAAGCCATTCCACTGCCTGAAGCAAGCTCACAGCGATATAAAGCCAAAACTAAAGGAATTCAAAAGATAGCTAGAGTTATAACTTTTTTTAAGTGTTATTGTGGGTTGCTTTAACACGAGGATAGTCTGATTTTGCCAAATGGATTCATAATGAAGGTTCCCAATGGTTTGCAAGCCAGTGATAATGGTATCACAGCTGCTTCTGCTGTCTAAGCAATAACTCACCTACTAAATTCTGAGATCTTTATGATATTCAGGCATTTCTACAAGTAGGCTTGAGTAGAGGCTTGCCTTTACTTTTCTGGAAACTCCCCTGAGCTATTAAACTGACGTCAACGAGTAACTAGTTGTCAAACAAAAGTGGTTAAAACTTGGCAGGCGGAATAAATTGATGAAAGGTAGTTCTCTTGCTTCTCACACAATGGGCACATAAGCAATGTTGCTGTGGGCAAATAAATAGGCAAATATGGTAGAGAAAAGGCAAAATGCAGATATACTATGATTGCTTTACAGAGTGGGAGGCTTTCTACCAAGAATTTCAAATTCAAAGATCTTTGGTTTCAAGGGTTCAAGACGGGGCAGAGATCCTTCATGAGTATAGAAAGAGATGACTGAATTCTTTATCTTGGGCAAAAGTCTGGCAGAAGAACAATTTTCTTCTGAGGGTTGTTCTGTAAATGGCTAATCCAGAACACAATAAACTGTTCAAGGATATTAGCACTTTTCTCAAAAAAAATATGTTTTCTCCCAAACCCTGTAGTTTAAGAGAGTAATAATCAATGAAAGCAGCTGAGCTGAACTTTCAGGTTTTAATTAAAGTCCACTTCAATAGTACAAATGACTTTTGAAATGTTCCACCACAATGGAGGTGGTGATAATTCCTCTAAATTTCTCCAGGAAAAGAAGTTATTCAACAATGACTATACAGTGAAAGACAAGACATTCATGCACACACCTTGATCACATCCTCACTGAGTAACATTGGAATTTGACTGAAATACTTTTTAAAGAAAATCCCTTTTAACATTACCAAATTAGAATGGTTAGGGAAAAACTGAGAAAATGTCTATCTGGCACTATTTTAAATTATTACCAGTTACTTCTAGACGCATGCTAAATACATATTGACAATGTCTAAAGGCTATTCTGGCTATATTGGGGTGTCAAATTCTTTTTAAAGCTTAAATTGGGTAATCTGCAAAGAAACAAAAAAATTGGTTCCAAATGTTTTTATAATTACATGCACACATAGAAAATGGAGCAGGATTAGGACAGAGCTTTCCACCACATTTTTTTTTGTTTCTGGGAAGAGCTCTTTCTCAACCCTTTTTATTCTGTCTGGGATCACACATCATTTTAACTTGTATAATCATAATTTAGGACATTACAGCTAATTGATGCAATATACTAAACTATAAATTGTAGTTTACAGATCACAGTGGCTCTTCACACAAATACATTAAACCAAAATCAAAGAAAATTGCATTAAGGCAATTGTGTGATCCGTGAATCAAGTCCATAACTAGGATTAAATGAGCATGTGATCAAGTAATTACAAGTCTCTGGTTCCAACAAAAGGTGGCCACTTTGAAATTTTAACACGTAGGGTAACAAGAGTTTGGTTAAACAGCTATATGCAGAGTTGAGTCAAATGATGTCGTGTCTATTTATTAATCTTTTTAGCCTAACAACTTGTATGAATAAAATCTATAATTCATCAGCTCTCCACCAACAGGAACATTTGCAAATGGGTTGAAAATGTCAAGATAGCTGGTGTAACTGTGTGATCAAAACCCTGCCCCACTTTTGCATGCATTGCACATGAAATCGATCACATGGTCATGGCTCCATCTTGAGTTTTTGGAACTCCTGCCACCCCCAGATGTTTTTATGACAGCAGAAAATAGTATTTGCACAGATGTGTCTTTGTGAGGACACTTTTTAAATGCATCTTGAGAAATATTCAGGACTGCCATATAGGAATCCTCTCATAAAATCTTCCTGGGTATCTCTAGACTCAGAGAATGTTCACACACTCAGCTTTGGCTTATTCTTTGGAAATGAGAAATCTTGTATGACTGGTTAGATTCCAACTGACCCCAAATTTGGATTGCAAATTATAGTAGAAGGAAGGAACCAAAGCTTCAACTTTTGGGGATTTCCCTACTAGATCAGCAACCGCATCCATTGGCATTGCTGTTCCTTCAGATAAAGTGGTCAAATATGGGCTAAAAATGTACAGAATGGATCCCTTGGTTGTGTGAAATTTCTAAAGATAATGGATGGAAAATGTCTCCATAGATATTTTCCAGAGCTAACTTCACCCAAACTATTCTGAAGCTCAAGTACTTAGCTCACTTGGCAATTATTATTTACACAGAATGCCCTCTTTATGTTCAGTTTCCCTGGTAAGCTCTATTTTCTGATCCAAGACCCTGATGATTTATTGTTTGGCTTCCAAATAGTATATTTCCTCAGTTTGTTACGATTGACCAGTTCAAGTCCCCTCATAAATCTTTCAGCTCTAGTTTATACTTTTGTGACTGCTCACATGTGTACGCACATGTAAATGAATTGCACAATGGAGGTAAATCTAATATAAAGGGTGGAGGGCAGGGTGGGATGTCTGCTAATTGAATGACCTCACTCACTGTTCAGGGAACAAGTGGTACCAAAGCTTTTCCAAAATAGCCTTTAATAGACTTGTATGTAGCCAAGAAATATTATTTCAAGCAACTTCAATGGAGTATTGAGAGGCACACAATGAATTATATTGTTTACAATAAAAAATATTTATATGGACTTCTCCAACCTAATAACCTATAGTTAAATTAAGTTTCTATGATCCCTGACTAATTGGCCCATCATTATGAGAATTCTGGGAGTTGCAGTCCTACACATTAGAAGAAAACTAAGTGTGTGTGCACATGGCGTGCATGCGCATATTTATAGGTATAGATTTTTTTTTCCTTTTCTGGATTTTTCTCCTAAAGAAAATCCATATTAATAGTAAAAAGAAAAACAGGTACAGAAAATGGCACATTATTGCCTAAAATCATAAATACTTTTGTCAGTTTGTCTTATTCTACCAGTATTCTCACAGGATATTATTTGTGCCTATTTCATTCTACTTTGATGGGGTCACATCCTTCGTTCTGGAATTCCAGTGCTAGAAGAAAAACCAGACAAATTTAAATAGATGTCAACAGGAATGAGCAAGGAACTAGAAAATAACGGTACAAAGAGACCTTGAAGAAACTGAATGTGTTTAGCCTTGAGAAACTGGAAAGGAAATATATTCTTCAAATATCTGAAGAGATATACAGTAGAGATCAAGCTCTGTTTCCTATTACCGGATCTATAGGATACAGAATAATGAGCTTAAATTATAAGGGGGTTAAATGTTAAAAATTTGCAAACTATACACACAGTTTGACAGTGGACTAATAATCCAGAGAAGTGAACTTTGATCTTTGTTATTTGAATTATTCCACTAAGCAGAGAAATGGCCTAAATGACCCCTTCCAACTCTTTGATATCTTTCAGAACATCAACTAGACTCTAATTGGAGAAGCAAGTATTTCTTTCCCTTTTCATTCTTTAATAGAAAACCCAATAGTTACATCTTTATAGGAAAACTTGTGTACCTCTTTACTTAAAAATCTAATATCCAGAGAAGCAATACTTTTATTATGGCAGCTGTCAAGTGTCAAGACCATTGGAAACCAATTAGGGACAACTAATCATGGATAAAAATCTAACAATGTGGTTAAGAGTTGAAACTGACTTGATGGCCCATAATCAATCAAATCAAGTACCAAGAAGTCTTCATTGGGGAAGTTAATGAAAGAGAGGGGAAGAGAAAAAAAGAGATAGATAAAAATGTTGCTATCTTAAAATGATCCTTATAGCAATGTATTAGATAAGATGATGTGATAGATGGCTTTCAGACCTGAAAATAGGTCTTATCAGATATGGAATACTGTTAGGGTGCAATGAGTATTGTGGGAATAAACAAATATTGTAACTTGTCTATTTCTGATAATAATTCTACTTGTTAGTCAGCATTATTTGCATTCCATTGAGATTCACTAATATAGAAGTCCAAAGATGTTTTCCTTTGTAAGTTTACATTATATCTAGTTTGAATTATAGTGCATGCATGATTTGTTATTATTATATTTTTTTGGTTAGATTTTTCCTGCAGTTCTCTGCATATGAAGTTTTTTTACTTCCTGTTTCCTGTTTGCTTTTCTCTTTTCCCTTTTGATTTTATTCAAAGGCATGATTATAGAATGTTTATATACTGCATTTTTCAGAGAATAAGATGCTCCAAAGTATAAGATGCACCTTAGTTTTGGCGGAGGAAAACAAGAAAAAAAAATTCTGCCTCTGCCTACCAGCATCGATTGGTATTCATCTGGCTAGCAAATAGCAAACAGCCTGGTCAGCTTCAGCATGTTATTGCAGTCTGATTCAGCATGAGCAGCTGATTGGCAGGTGGATCAGCCTCCCTGAATACCCCCAATCAGCTGCTCTAGGCTGCAGGGATTGCCACAGACCATCGCCGCCTTTGTGTCTCGCATTTTTTTGCCTCTGTGCCTTGCGTTTTCAGCCTCTGAATGCTCCATTTCAGTCCCCAGCAGGGATCGCCACAGCACATTGCTACTGATCGCCAATTTCACGCATTGCGTTTTGGGCCTCCGCGTGTTGCATTTTCGGTCTCCGCACGCCCCATTTTTTACCTCTGCACGTCGCATTTTCGAGCGGTTTCAGGTAGCAGGGGTCGCTGCGTTCGGAAAGTGAGAATGTGAGGCACAGAGGCAAAAATGCAAGGAACGAAAGCGGCGATGGTTTGTGGCAATCCCTGCAGCCTGTAACAGGTCTAAAACACGACCCGCGCAGGCTGAAAATGGCCGGTGGATGGGCGGGGCTACATTTGGTGTATAAGATGCACCCAAATTTTCACCCTCTTTTTTTTGGGTGGGGGGAATGTATACTTTGAAAAATATGGTACATAAATATGTTCTGCATTATTTTAGAAGCAGTGTCTAGAAGTGTGGCATATTAAACTATTGGATTTATTAGCATTTGAATGATATATATTTAAAAGTATATGCAAGTGAATGGCAAAGTTCAATTTTCATGGGAAACCATGTGGAAACTAGATGAATCAATGACCTGGCCATGATATTTCATCAGACTTTAATAATACAAAGGTAGTTTTCCCCTTTCCAGTTGTGTCTGAGTCTAGGGGGCAGTGCTCACATTTGTTTTTTAATTGAGGGAGCCAATGTTGTTCAAAGACATTTCCATAGTCATATGCTATATGCTGAGTCACGTGGAATACTGTTACCTTCCTACTGAAGTGGTACCTATTTATTTACTTGCATTTGCATGCTTTTGAACTGTGAGGTAGGCAGGAGCTGGATCAAGTAATGGGACCTTACCCCTCACATGGCACTTGGGTCTCAAACCTGGGCTGTCAGCTTTCCAGCTGATAAGGTCAGGGTCTTTAATCACTGAACCATTGCATATTGACATTTACTCAAGTCTCTGATTAGCATGCAGAACACTTCAGATATCTCAGCCTTATGTCATTCAAACTCAAGGGCACTTAAGGCTGACTATTCTGGAAGCTTTCATCCTCACATAAAAAAAAATCTTAAGCACTCATCTACGCCCTGCTCATAAATACAGCTACCTGAATATAAAATCAGAACCTAGGTACTTGTGCATAGACAACTGACCTAGGTAATGCGTATAGACAAACATTAGTGCCGTGGCTGGGTTTGGACAGCTATCAGGAGAGGTTCCTATGGTTATGGGATTACCATCTTTGGATCAGTAGTGGCTTAGCTACTGTGAACCAACCCAGGCACCCACCATCACTAATGCTGAGAAGAAATCAACAAAATTCCACACCGGATCAGTTGTCGCCCGGATCAACAAGGGCTGTGTCAGATCCTATGGTTCCTGGACATCTGTCAAAAAAGGGCTACAGGACTCAGTTGTTACTGCTAGGGAACCAGGGCGTGCAACTGCAAAGTGACTGGAACAAAAGCGCAAAACTTAGACAACCGAAGAAAATCAAGAAGTCATCAAATATTACTACCAGGCAGAACCAACAGCCAGGGGATTTCAAAAAAGAATGATGCAACTGTGAAAGGAAAAACACCTGGAAAGTGACATAACTGAACAAAGATTAATAGATCGAAAATATTTCATCATCCGTAATAAAGTTTTCAGATGTGGTAATGCAACATCTAGAAATATTGGCTAAAAAGAAAACAACAAGTAATGATGAACAAGCTGAAGAAACTGCTCCAACACCTGAACAAACTGACCAGCCAGTGGAAGAAACCAACATGCAGGATGAAGATCCTCCTGTGCAACAACTCGAAAGTGTAGAGCTAAGTGATCTAGCAAAAATGCTGAAAAAAAAGATTGAAAACCACATCAAAGAAAACATAGAAAGAAAAAGACTACCTACCATTCGCAAAGTGCACAGCAAACAAGTGAAACATCTGTTAACTGCCTTGAACAACATTTTAACTTCCATCCCATCCAGCACACTATATGAAACCAAACAACTAATGTATAGCACAGCTGCCGTTATAACTGCAGAACTGGGTTATAAAATGCCAAAAAAGAAACTCACTGGAACACTAAAGTGGAAAAATTGACTTGAAATAAAATAAAAAAACTACGAGGGTATGTCAGCAATATAAAGTACTTGAAAGAAGGAAAACTAAAGAACAAAAAGTTGAAAAATAGTTTACCCAAAAAATACAACCTGGAGGAAAAAACAATAACAGAAATCATGGAAGAACTAAAACAACATGCAATAGCAACAGCAATGAAAATTGAAAGATATGAAGGACGAATAAAACAATATCGTGAAAATATCCAGTTCAGAAGAACAGCACCTCTTCTACCAGTCCCTTGATGACAATTGAGTCCAAACTAATGTTCACCTATGTAAAGAAAATCTTTGAACTTTTGGAAAGAACTGTGGGAAAACCCAGTGGAATACAACAAAACTGCCTCCTGGATCAAAGATAGTCAACAACAAACAACACGAAACAAAATGGAAAATATTGTAATAACAAATGACATGGTTGCAAAACAAGCAAAGAAGGTCAAGAACTGGAGTGCACCTGGCCTGAACGAACTGCATGGCTACTGGCTAAAACACCTGACAAGCCTCCATCATCATATGGGCACTCAATTTGATGAAATGCTTCAAAATGCAACAAGCGAAGAATGGTTAACAGCTGGTTGAACATACTTGATAATGAAAGATCCAGAAAAGGGCACAGAACCAAGCAACTATCGCCCAATTACTTGTCTGCCAACAACGTTCAAACTTTTTACAAGAGTACTGGCAAATTCAGTATTCAGTCATCTGATGAAAAACAGTTTGTACCCTGTAGAACAAAAAGGAAATTACAAAAAATCAAGAGGAACAAAAGATCAGCTGCTCATTGACAAAATGGTACTAAGAAATGCAAAAGAAAGAAGAACAAATTTAAATATGGTGTGGATAGATTACAACAAGGCATTTGACACATTACCCCACAGCTGGATTAATGCCTGTATGAAAAACTTTAGAATCAACAAAAATATTTGTACATTTTTAAAAGCAAATATGCAAAAATGGAAAACAGTTCTAATAGCAAATGGGGAGAACATTGGTGAAGTCTACCTCAGATGATGAATCTTCCAGGGGGATTCACTTTTGCCACTACTGTTCAACATTGTATTAATTCCACTGACAATAATCCTACAAAACACAAAATTGGGCTACCAAATCTCAAGCCAACATGGCAATATAAATCATCTACTATACATGGATGACTTAAAACTGTATGCGAAGAGCCCCACTGAACTTGAATCAATACTCAACACAGTTCAACTGTTCAGCAACAACATCAGAATCAGAGGTGAAATCTAGCCAGTTCGCACCGGTTCAGGCGAAGCAGTAGGGGAAATTTTGATTGGTTCGGAGAACTGGTAAATATCACCTCTGACTGGCCCCGCCCCTGCCCGCCTGCTCACCGCTCGCCCCGCGCGGCGTCCGGAGCTTGCCTGGCACATCCGCAGCTCGCGTCACGTTGCTCCGCGCGTGGCGTCCATGCGCGGCCTAGCTACCCACGACCCCCCTGCGGTATCCAGAGCTTGCCTAGTGCATCCACGGCTCGTGGCGCGCTATTCCGCGCGTGGCGTCCATGCGCGGCCTAGCTACTCGTGACCCCCCCGTGACCCCCGGAGTTTGCCTAACACGTCCGTGGCTCGCGTCACGCTGCTCCCCGTGAGGCCTAGCTAGGTCGCGCCCCCTCCCCATGGCCCCCGGAGCTTTCCACACTCACCCTGGGAACTTCAGCCTCTGAAAATGCCTGCCGGTTGAATGGAGATG
>JANHFL010004015.1:35552-50150 GCA_032468155.1 Oxyrhabdium leporinum | reverse complement strand
GCTGTAAACCGCCCCGAGTCTTCGGAATGGGGCGGTATATAAATGTGAAAATAAATAAATAAATAAAATAAATAAATCTTATCTCTGCCAAATCAAGAAAATGATCAAATCTTCCTAGAAAATGGTGGGTGAATGTTTAGAGTAAAGGTAGTCCTCGACCTACATCCATTTGTTTAGTGATCATTCAAAGATAGAACAGCATACAACCAGAAACTTTTCTTTGGGGCTCAATGGAAAAAGATTTGGGGGAAAAACTGGAACTTTGAAGTTATATATGTTGATGGCAGCAAGACTACTTTATGCACAAAAATGGAAGGACATTTCGATTCCCACCATGAATAGATGGCTGCAAAAGTTGATGGAGTTAGCAGAGATGGTTAAATTGACTGTTTTGATCAAAGAAAAAAAACATACTTTGTTTCTACTTGGAAATCATTTCTGAACTTTGTGCTTTGAGTAGAAAAAAAAGAAACTTTGATTTTGGTTTTTATTGATTAGATAAATTTGTTGCTATAGAAATGGCTAGTTTATAACAGTATGTAAATGTAAAAAGTTGAGGTTTGATGTTACTACACTATTCTACTGCACTGCAGGGAGTAAATGCCTTTCCCCCCCCCCTTCTTTTCTACATTTCTTTCCCATTCTCCCCCTCCCCTTATTTTTCCTACTATTTGCTTTCGTATTTTTGTATTTTATAATATAAACTAATTGTAAACTACAATGGCATTGAAAAAGGTTACTTATGAATATTTTGCATGCTTATAACACTTGCAGCAGCCCCATGATCACATGATCAAAATTCAGACACTTGGTAATTGGCATGTATTTACCGTCAAATGATCCATTTTTGTGACCTTCTGACAAGCAAAGTCAACAGGGAAGCCAGATTCCCTTAACAACCATGTTACTACCTTAACTGCAGTGATTCACTTAGCAACTGAGGCAAGAAAGGTCATAAAATGGGGCAAAACTCACTTAAAATTGTTTTGTTTAGCAATGGAAATTTTGGGCTCAAATGTAGTCTTAAGTCAAGGATTATCTTTTCTCTACTGTTGTTTTTTAAACAAAAGATTGAGTCATATGGACAAGGAGAACAGAGGCTTCAGGTTTCAGAAAGAATTCAACTCAGGGGTCTGTGTTAGCCCTATCAAACATTTACTGTATAAATCAATTTCCTAGTGTTTCCCTTTGCATTACCCCAGTGCAATAAAAAAAATGCCCCTGAGGTTGGGGAAAAATGTAGGATTGGTTTTATCTTACTTACAAAGAAAGCCACTTCAAAATAAGAATACAGATTTGCACACACTTCAAGAGAGATTCTATTTAATAAAGCATTTTAAGTGAATTTGACTACCTGTTTCCTGAGCGCTTTGTTTTTCCTTGCTGTCTTTTCAATGCTGCTTTGACTGGGTAAATTTCTTAACGGGCTTCATGGTAAGCCATACTTAACTCACTGTGCAAATGCACTATCGATGGAGGAGAGAACAAAAGAAAAGGAGGCATTTTCAAACACCATGTGCATTTGAACAAGTCAAATTGTGGGCAAGAAAAATAGCCAAGCCTATTTCAGAATAGGAAATACCTTACTTTGATTCACTACCATGCATTTACATTTATGGACAGAGAAGGTAATGAATTATTCATGAGAGTACACAAAGAAAGACATGCATGTTCACATACACATACTTCTAGCCTTGTCAAAACAGAATGACCTCTTAATATAAAGATATTTACTAGAGAATTTGACATCTTAGGTTGATGATATCTATTCTCTTTTCTCCTTCTTTTCTTTCTCCCTCCCCTGACATTTTGGTGAAAATATAAAACACGGAGAAGGGAGGACTGTTTTCAACCTGCAATTTTCCAAAATCCCCAACATGAAACAAGACACTCAGCAGGACTGACTTTTTTCCCCTTTTTATATAAGTAGGAGAAGGATGATTTGATGTCAATAAACACCTTACAATGGGAAACAATTCAGCTTTGGCAGGGGAGTGGTGGAGGCAAGGACAGGATGCTATGTCAAGTACGAACAACCAGACCCACACATATAAAGTTCAAAATAGTTACTTTATTGCTCTGTCTATTTCACAGGAATCTTCCCAGACAGGCAGATTCACCTGGGAAAGACTAGGTAAGGCTCAAAGGCATTCAAGGAGGGGGAGAGGGTCAGACCTCATTCTCTTGTGTTTACATAATGAGTCCAGGCTAATTCCCTTTTTGATCCCTCCTCCCAAATGGGATGGTTGTTCTCCAGCATGTTATGTACCAGTGCTGTCAAACTCAGGGCCCATGAGCCAGATGTGTCGCGATACGTCACATGACACTGCCATGAAGATGCAAGTTTGACACCCCTGTTATGGACAATTGGGAAAAGAAGTCACAGTCTCTAAGGAGCAAAGGCACTCTCTGTTCCTGTGCAATGAATCCCTGATGCTCCTGAGTTATATCCAAGCTTCTAACAACCAACTATCACCAAATAAACGATGATAGTGTCAACATTCCAAGCAATGCACCCATAGAAAGCAGAACTCTGAGGCAGGCAAATTCCTCAAAGAACAGTTTATTGGATATTGGCACAACTGGTAAAAGCTCTGATGGCTTTCACCTAATTAAATTTCACCTAATTAAAAAGTAAAACTTTCCCCTTTCTCCAAAGTCACTAGCCATGCTGTCCAGTCCAGCTGCTGGCCAATTGCTTGGTTACTTCACTCCTCCTCTGGCCAACCACCTGTGAGAATGTCCTTGATTCCCACAGGAAAGCTTTATTGTTTTGGCTACAAAACCCCATCTAAGTATTTCGCCTCTCTCTGTTGTGTGGCAACCCTGAAGTCTCCAAGATGGCCTCGGTCAAGTTCACTTCAGGGTTGACAGATAGATGCCATTATTCAGACCAAGCCAGAATAGCTACTCTTTGTAAGTTAAGAGCACTTTCAGCATGGCGGAAATCTCCCATTGTCCACTGACTGCAAAGTATCTCAACACAGCAATCCACAGCATGGCAACAAGCAAGTGATAAAATGTGAGTCCCCAGCCTCCATATTTGTGTGTAATGTTGACATACAAGGAGGGAAGGTTGTCAACCCTGGCAAATTTAAGAGACAAGGACTCCAACTCTTCTCAAGGTATAGAATCTAAAACCTATCCTGCCTCAGTATATTTTTCATATGGTTAAATTAGCAACAACATAATACTGCTTCTGATTAGGAATGTTCCTGAACAGCTTGATGAACAATATGCTAGATATCTTCAGGATGACCAAGACGCAGAGATGATACTGCAAGCTCTGCCATTCCACCTGTTAGACCAAATATTAATTGAAGGCCATGTAGGAATATGGATACAGTTATGCAAGATATTTATGTCTCCTGCTAATATGATGGATTCTTTATTAAATTTTACAGTAAAACATAGCTGCCGTTAGTGAATCCCTAATATTGTGTTCTACTGGGCAGTTTATTAAGTATGCTTAAGAATCATTCATGATAGCAGTATTCCAGTATTTGAGAGGCTGCCACAAAGAAGAGGGGGTCAACCCATTTTCCAAAGAACCTGAAGGCAAAACAAGAAAAAAATGGATGAAAATTAATCAAGGAGAGAAACAACCAAGAATTAAGGGAAAACTTTCTAACAGTGAAAAGGAGATTTTCAAGAAAAGACTGGACAGCCACCTATCTGAAATGAAAACCTCCTTCTCACTGTTAGAAAGTTTCCCCTTAATTCTTGGTTGTTTCTCTCCTTTTGGATCTATTTTGATTGA
This sequence comes from Oxyrhabdium leporinum, assembly GCA_032468155.1. NCBI lineage: Eukaryota > Metazoa > Chordata > Lepidosauria > Squamata > Cyclocoridae > Oxyrhabdium > Oxyrhabdium leporinum. Next base: position 46,390 of record JANHFL010004015.1, on the reverse strand, counting down.
TTGATTGAAGGGTCTAATTAGGAAGTGATGAAACATTATTTCTTTATTTATTACATTTATATGCCAGCCATCTTACCATCCCCATTGCTATGGTTTTAAAACATTAGTTGTCTCCTTCCTTGGGCTCAGCCTGCTCATCTCCTACATCAGCATCCCATATAAAGCTGTTTCTCTTTTCTAAACCCTTGTTAAAGCAACACCTCCTTTGCTTTGCTCCAGATTATAGATCATTTCTGTTCTGATTCTTAGTTCAAGGAACATAGGATCTCCCATTCGGAAGGTTGAATGTTCAGTCCTAGGTAGTGGCAGATATTTCTCTCTCTTAGCGTGCAAAGAAAAAATATCTGCTGCGAACTCCACATACTGTAGGTGTCAAGAATGGCATCTGGCCAGTAAATGCTCAGCTCCATTTAGTCGCCCCAACTCGACCCCAAATCAAAGGATTATGGGGTTGTAAAAAGGGAGTTAGTAGTTCAGGGGATACTCTTAAGAAAATAGGATCTGAAATCCAAATAGAATGGTCTGACACTGTTATTTGTCCTCTAATTGTCCCTAGTTTCCTTTCCTAATTTCCTGTTTATCCATGATCATATTTCAATCTGGTTCCAAACTGATCAGTATTGGATACTGATTTTGATGTACTGCAGCTTGATGCAAAGCTACTGTAAGTCCAGTCCAGACTGCTCAGAAGCCCTCAAGGCTCTAAATAATAATAATAATAATAATAATAATAATAATAATAATAATAATAATAATAATAATAATAATAATAACAACAACAACAACAACAACAACAACAACATCAACAACAACAACAACAGCAGCAGCAGCAGCAACAGCAGCAGCAGCAGCAGCAGCAGCAACACATTATTATTATTATTGCTGATCCTGCCTTTCTGCCACCAAACAGGCAGTTAGGCTGCTTCCCCCCCATTCACATTCCTGATCTGCCTTTCTGCCACCAAACAGGCAGTTAGGCTGCTTTCCTCCACACACCCATTCCTGATCCTGCCACCAAACAGGCAGTTAGGCTGCTTTCCTACCCCTCCCGATTCCAGATCTTGCCTTTCTGCCACCAAACAGGCAGTTAGGCTGCTTTCCTCCCCACCCCAATTCCAGGTCCTGCCTTTCTGCCACCAAACAGGCAATTAGGCTGCCATGGCTGGGCCTGGACAGCTATCCGGTGCGGTTCCTACGGTTATGGGATTACCGTCTTTGGATCAGTAGTGGCTTAGCCACCGTGAACCAACCCAGGCACCTACACCTACCATCACTAATGATAGGAAGAAATCAACAAAATTCCACACCAGATTGGTCGTCACCCAGGTCAACAAGGGCCAAATAAGATGCTATGTCTCCTGGACATCTGTCAAAAAAGGGGCTACAGGGCTCAATTGTTATTGCTAGGAAACCAGGGCATGCAACTGCAAAGCGACTGGAAGAAAAGCACAAAACTTGGACAACTGAAGTAAATTGAGAAATCATCAAATATTACTACCAGGCAGAACCAACAGCCAAGGAATTTCAAAAAAGAATGATGCAACTTTGGAAGGAAAAATACTCGGAAAGTGACATAACTGAGCAAAGATCAATGGATCAAAGACGTTTCATCATCTGTAATAAAGTTTTCACAGATGTGGAAATGCAACATCTAGAAATATTGGCTAAAAAGGAAACAACAAGTAATGATGAACAAGCTGAAGAAACTGCTCCAACACCTGAACAAACTGACCAGCCACTGGAAGAAACCAACATACAGGATGAAGATCCTCCTGCGCAACAACTTGAAAGTGTAGAGCTAAGCGATCTAGCAAAAATGCTGAAAGAAAATATTGAAAACCACATCAAAGAAAACATAGAAAGAAAAAGACTACCTACTATTCGCGAAGTGCATAGCAAATGAGTGAAAGGTCTGTTAACTGCCGTGAACAATATTTTAACTTCCATCCCATCCAGCACACTATATGAAACCAACCAACTAATGTATAGCACAGCTGCTGTTATAACTGCAGAACTGGGTTATAAAATGCCAAAAAAGAAACCCACTGAACACCAAAGTGGAAAATTTGACTTGAAAATAAAATTAAAAAACTACGAGGGGATGTCAGCAATTTAAAGTACTTGAAAGAAGGAAAACTAAAGAACAAAAATCTGAAAAATAGTTTACACAAAAAATACAACCTGGAGGAAAAAACAATAACAGAAATCATAGAAGAACTAAAACAATGTGTAATAGCAACAGCAAAGAAAATTGAAAGATATGAAGGACGAATAAAACTATATCGTGAAAATGTCCAGTTCAGAAGAAACCAACACCTTCTACCGATCCCTTGATGAAAATCGAGTCCAAACTAATGTTGACCCATGTAAAGAAAAAACTTTGAACTTTTGAAAAGAACTGTAGGAAAACCCAGTGTGATACAACCTGGCCATCGAAACTATGCGATTATGGATGAAACATGTAACAGTGATACCCATTGTCATCGGAACACTTGGTACCACATCCAAGAATTTTATAAAATACATCAAGAAATTGCAGCTCCCTGCAATAACACCAGCAGAACTGCAAAAAACTGCGCTACTCGGAACATCGTACATCTTAAGAAGGTACTTGGTTGATACCTAGGACGCTGGCAGCAACCTGTATCGACCATTAGCACCAGTCAGTGGTATTTATGATGTATTTTTGAATGTTCAGTTGACTTGAGTTTCATGTTTAATGAATAAAGTATATAATAATAACAATAATACAGAAGGGGCCTTAGGAAAAAAAACACAAAGGAAATTAAATATATTGAAGCACAGAGAACAAAGAATGCAATTTATCTGCCCACTCTGCAGTAGCCTGCCATTATATTTCCACATCCATCCCCACTATCCTCTGAGCATCTTATAAGAGCCGTGGTGGCACAGTGGTTAGAATGTAGTATTGCAGGCTAATTCTGACTGCCAGCAGTTTGATTCTCACCGGCTCAAGATTGACTCAGCCTTCCATCCTTCCATGGTTGGTAAAATGTGGACTCAGATTGTTGGGGGCAATATGGTGACATTTGTAAAACCGCTTGAAGAGGTAGAAGTGGTACAGAAGTCTAAGTGCTATTGCTATCTTAATAATAACTAATTCAAGATCTCCCTTTACAATGAGTACATCACCTTTTGCCATCAGTATTTTAAATATGAAAGAAATAATGTATACAGATATTTTCAAAAGAATTGTAGCACTGTGGAAAATTGCCCTGCAGGCTACTTCTCTTGTACTGCTATCTTTTACATTAATAGGCAAAAATTATATAAATATTGTAATTAATGATTCCTGGACTGCATTTTCAACCTGGGACTATTCATGCCAATGATTCCCATTTGTGAATGATAAAACGCACTATCAAAATGCATGCTGGATTAAGGTTTGTAAAAAAACCTTTTCAGTTCTTTGTGAATATGAAAGCCTTCTAACTTATATCTTTTTAGACTCCAAACTTCTACAAAATTATGGAAAATATTGATACTATAATAATGTTAACACAGGAAAGTTTAAACTTACTGAACTCTACTTAATGTTTAAAAACATTATCAATGCAAATTGAGTGTTTGATTGAAGCACTCTGAATGCAGACATTAACCTACCAAACTTTCATTAGTTTTGCTTGTAATTAGCAACCATGGACATTACACTGCCAAGTCTACTGCCCACTAGCTAATTAGTGCTACTCCCAGTATTCCTACTTGTCAAGGTGGTTGGGTGAGTATCTGGAGGGCTATAATTCCCATCAAATCTCTCCACATTTAGAACACTTACAAATGAACCATCTAGTAGGGTTCCTGGACTGCACCATGGAAGGTATTCCAGAAGCTACTGTCATCTTTGATATTTAACAAATTAGCTAGAAAGAATTAACACTTTTAAAAAAAAGTCTAGGCAGTTATAGGCATCTTTTTCATTATACAGATAAGCACATATGGTAATAAAGCAGCTGTAGATGCATGTTTTATTAAAAGTAATATGTTCTTTTGTCATGTCGACCATACCAATCAATTTGCTCCAGATATTAAAGCATTCCTAACCATGCACACATTAACCTACCAAAACTTTGTATCTCCCTCGACACCCAAAGTAGTAAAAGAAGAAGAAAACAAGATTAAAGCAAAAGCAAAAATCAATTGAAAATTTACTTACTACAGATTAGACTTCCCTTTAAAGCTTACTAAATACCACTGTGTGTTACACAACCATTGATTTTGTAAATTATATATACATAATAACTTGAAAGTACTCTTCCCTGAAGCTAGAGCTAAGCATATGGGCTGGAACTTTTCTGAAGTGCTTGATTTTGGCCTAACTTCATTGCTATTCAAATTATTAGAAAAATATGTTGTTTTAAATAAATATTCACTTTCAGATTAGTATCAGGTTTTAAAAGATGAATCACTCACTGCTGCTCTTGCCTCAACGGTTCCAGGTAATTTTGGGGAGGACAAAGGTCCTCATGTAATTTATAAGTTGACTTGCTTCATATCCTCTTGATTCTTCATGTAATTTTGCTTTGTTTTAATGTTATTCTACAATAATTGTAGTGCAACATTCTAGGAAAAATTTAAATCTTCTATCCATTTCTGAAGTTCCACTGGTAAACTACATGAAATAACCAAGTAAGTTTTCATGCTGAATTTTTTGCCCTATATTATCAGTTTTGGACTTCTTCTTTATCATACATATGCATACATACACAAACGGACACATCTCCATTCTGTTTGAGGCCAATGGAAGTTCCAATATATCTAGAGCACATATTGGTAAAAGCTAATACTTCATATAGATTAGAACACTACATTATATCAAAGACAGAAATCCTAACATATCTTATCTGTAACTGCACAAACTAGAACTAAAAAAAGATTTCTCCTGGATCAAAAGAAAATGTGTCAAAAATAAGACTTTTATTTCCAATTGTTCCACCATTTTGCTGCTGTATTCTCCAGATATACTCAACTGTAGTTTTGAGAGTGATCCCATGTGACACTAATAAGAAATGCAGAAATATCTGACAAAAACACTATGCATGTTTTATGATGTGGAATGGCAGAACAGCAACTCTCACTAGACAGAAACATGTTTCCTCAACGTGTATAAGAAAATCTTTGGATATACTGTATGTTTTTAAAAAATGATTTAAATTATATTCAATTTCTATTGTAGTTGGGATTTTTCTATAATCTGTCAATTACATCTGAATTGTCTGAGAACAGGAGTTCAAACAAAATGGCAGAAGTGTTACCTAAGTATAAAAATAATTTCAGCATTTTTAAAGCCAATTTTACTATCAGGATGAAATCTGAGAAATAATGTAACTTATTGGTAGTGGATTTCAGTATGTGAAAAATAATAAAATGGCTTCATTTTCCCAAATTTTGAATTAAATGTTGATTAATGCATTTAATGCAATACTACAGTATCAAATTTAGAATTTCTCATTTAATCATAAGAACAATTTCTTGTACTCATCAACTGTGTCCTTAAAATATATATATATTTTATTCCTTTTCAGGTCATAAAAAATCCTACACGTACAAACCAGTACCATTTTAACAAGAAAAATTGTATTCTATAAACCAGGATGAAAGACTTCTAATAAAAAGACAGCTTCAACATTTTTAACATTCGTAATATGTTACCAGATTTTTACCACTTAGCATGGGGCTTAGTTTTACTTTCAATGAATGTCTCAAGAGTTTTTTAAAAAGGCAACTGCACTTTGTTTTTCCTCGAAGATATTTCGTTTCTTCAGTTCTTGAATGAAAAGCGAAATGTCTTTAAGGAAAAACAAAGTACAGTTGCCTTTTGAAAAAGCACCTTTAGGACAACCATGACCTGGATGACTAAGAATCTCCACATACACTTGACCTGTGAATAATACATAATATTTAAATAATTTCTCGCTGTCTCAGGAGGGGCACAATAACCTTAAAAGTATTTTCCCCAATAAAAACTGCTACTGAAAAATGGAATTAAAAATAAGAAAAGGCCACTTGTGGTTTCAACAATACTGTGCTATCATCTTAAAATAGAAGCAATTGATACAAAGAATTCCAACTACAAACCCGAACACCCAAACCAGTCAAGTAATTTTAAATATTTTGATGCTGCAACACACATAAGACTTTTGGGGATAAGGAAAAGGGGGGGAGGGGAGAATGGTTGACTCTTGCCCCTTGAATCTTGTTTTTTTTAAACATCCATCTCCATTTCTCAGTTATTTCCTTGAGTTTCACATTTACTTTAACAGTGCCAAAATTAACCTTATATTTTTGTCAACTCGTTTACATGAATTCTTTTGGAAATTGGAAGTTTTATTTTTCAAACAATTGTCATTTTGAATAATCCCCAAATCTTCCCCAGAATGGGTTATCTCTTTTAAGGCACAGTGATTCTGGAAAAAGATCCTCTACTGAAGCTACTGCGTACTTTGTTGAATTCCTGATGTTAACATTACGCAAAGATTCCACAAAAATTAACATAATTTTCTTCCAGGTATTTTAAGATAGAGGTTACAGTTGCATAAATAGATGGCAATGTTTTCTCTGTGAATGCAGCAATGTTTTTTAAGTTGAATGTTGATTGTCAGACATAAGCTCCCAATGCTGCATGAAATTCAGTGAGACACTGCACCAGCTGCTGGAATTTAGGTCTCTCCTCAGGATCTAGTGCCCAGCAACAAGCCATCACAGCAAATCTAAAAAAAATATATAAAAAGCAGAAGTCATTCGAACTTGTTATACTTACTGCAGCACATTTTGTACATTTGTACAATGTATACCACTTTTGACCCAAAAGTTATTTTTGTATACATTTTAATATAAAACACTTATATACTTTTTCTGGGATTGTAATTTTTTTCAACTCACTAATTGAAATTATGGTTTTAGCTATTATGCCTTTGACTATGAAAAATTGTAAAATAAGCTCTCAAGTTCTCCTTTGCCTGCTCCTACAGAAGAAATGCCAAACAGTTAAACAGTTTTAAATTAGTTCTCACTGATTAAGAGTAAGTCACCATCAACTGCAACTATCTCTACTTACAATTCATCGGGACAGTTGATTGGTTGAGCTATTCTGTATCCATCCTTTAGATAGGCAGCCATCTCAAAGGGATCAATATCTACATATGGAGTTTGTCCTAAAGTCATTAATTCCCATAAGGTCACCCCAAACGACCACTAGAAAACATTAGACAGAACAGCTGATTAGCATTTAAAAATATTGTTTCAACATTTTTATATTTAGGAATTCAAAGCAAATGTTTCTAAATATTTAGTATAACATTTAAATATAGGCGAGTTGCCATGTAACAGATATGGCAACAAAATTGTTTGGTTACTCATTTAAGAACTTGAAAAAATTACCACTTTGTATTCAAGCATAATAGAAACACACATGCAGGATAACACAACTTGAATGCACAAACATATATTTAAAATATAGTCAATTTCAAAAGAGTTATTTTATATTTAGAATCATATGACTAAACAATCATTTTTATCATCATCATGCTATAAAAGACTTTAGTTTCGAAGTAATTTAATTAAACACTTCCTGTAATCTTAATATAAAAATGTGTGAAACAATTATAGTATTGAGATAAATTTGCTAATTAAAGCAGTCCTAAAACTCTCCCAAAGACTAGGAAAAACAATTGTCATTGTAGAGTACCAGCAATGAAAATCTTTCTATAACAGAAGTCTTTGAATATGGTAATAATCAAAGCCTTGTCATTCCACTGATATGTTAATAGTTTTAATTGATAAACTATGCTAATCCCTAGGTGTTTTCTTTTCCAGATTGTATCAGTGGAAGACAAAATAAGAGTAAAAATTTAAAGAAAATGATAAATTGACTCTGAAAGCCTTGAGCTGCCCCAGCTTTAAGATGCAGAGATTCCACTGTCATGGCTATTTCTGTTCAACTTTGGAACTGGTCTGACAAGTGTAGTTAACATATACTTCTTGCAAAGAAAACAAACTTATCTTAAAACTAAAAAAATTCAGTGAACTCTTTTAACGAAAAGTGAAAAATACAGTCCAGGTATTAAAAATCCTATTCAACATAAATGCAATAGTGTGGTTTTTTATGGAAATTATTCAACAGTCCAGCTATTAAGAATATGCAAGCTAGCAAATAAACTAAGAGGCTCTGTGACAGGACAGCACTTATAAGCAGCATGAACTTGCAAGTGTATTTTTCTGGACTGGGAAGAGGGAACAGAAGTATAATACTGTAAATGCTTTCACAGAATGCATGTCACAAAACTCAGTATGTTAGACTCCCAAGTAAGTGGCATGTAGCTTTACTTGGATTTATGTTCGCCTTTATGATATCAGTAAATAATTCAGCTAAAATGGCTTAAGCTCAAGATTGCTAGGATTTCTAAATGCAATAATATGGCAGAATCTTCTGGATAGAAAAGGGGAAATAAGGTTTAAATCTGACAAAAGTTAGATAAATTTTTAAAGCTGTAGTCTTTATTCCTTTATTATTCTGGAGAATTTTAATGCTATTATGGTGTTTGGTGGTTCAATGCTTTTTGCTGTCAAATAACACCCACAAATGCACAGCACTTCACCAAAATGTTTTGCTACAAGGATTTCTAAATACAAAAACTAGGACCAAAAACATGGGTCTCCAAACTTGGCAATTTTAAGACCTGTGGATTTTAACTCCTAGAATTCCCCAACCAGAAGTTAAAAGTTGCCAAGTTTGGAGATTCCTGATCTAAAATTACACCACCCCCCACACACATATAAACAGCTCATATATCATAATCAAATAACCTGCATGTAGACTTAGAAGAAAGAATTAAGGAATATTTCAGCCATTAAATTATTGTAGCCATGAAAATGCAAAATCCAGTATCTCATATAATAATTAAAAATTATTAAAGCAATCCAAATACTGCACTTTGGTTCATCTGGAATGTATTTCCTGGTTTACTGACTTTTACATGTAATTTTAAGGGCTGGCTAGAAAGACCGGTAACGGAGTGAGAAACATTAAAAGTAACAAAAATGTTACTTTAATAAAAATGATGAGCCCTAGCAAAAGGGAATTGTTCTGGATCTTATTAGATAAAATACAATATAAGGCTAATTTGTAATATATCATCTCACTTTAAAGTTTAAGAAAGGACACCGTCATATGTTTTGAACATTGTAGATAATAAAATTTAAGCTGGCACATTCTGTCTTCACTGTTATATAGTTTATACAGCTTTTACACACATTCTAATATAACCAACAGAGGCAAAGTGATACTGTGGCTATGATGCTGGAAATGAATAAGGGTCACTCCTTCAAACCCCTTCCAGTTATAAATGATGTATACAATGCTATTTCTCAAACTAATTTTGCTTTCTTAAGATCGACAGAAGTAACTATATTGATCATTTTAAGAAAACTATCTGCAAATAGAAATTTTAAAAAATAGTTTAAAAGATTCTAATGTGATATTGAATGATTTATGTTAACTTACCACATCACTAGCACCAGAAAATTCATTGTTAACCAAGCTTTCAAGAGCCATCCAACGCACTGGTCTGTTTTCATTATCTCCAAGGCAATGATAATCCATTGGAAATAAGTCTCTGGATAGGGCATTATCTGTAATCTTTACCTGAAGTGCATCATCAATGCTGCATATTGAAATATATATGGACAATCATTTAGGAAAGGCAGTAAAACCTTTATAGGCAAGTCTTAATCATCTTAAGTCATCCTTCCCATACAGAGCTCAGAAAATCACACTGTATAATATAGTCTAATATTAGAAGTGCAAATATAATTCGTTTTATTATTGCTTAGGGTTTGACACTTCTTAAAACGTAAGTGTGTCCTGTCCCATTTTGCTGCCACCATGGTTCATCCAAATATATAAAAATTCTATAAATTGAAAACTTTTCATTAATTTTAAATATTGGGACTGAAAGTAAGGGAATATGGGCAAGGAATAACCTGAGTTTTTCAGGAGCCAGGAAACACAATCTTTTTGGATTTTAGAATCCACGTATTCCTGTACTACCTCTGATGAGAAAGGGTGACCTGACCTGACTAAACAGGATTTAAAATAATGTTCTTCCAAAATCACTGCTTTATGTATGTATCTCTTTACAACTCAAGACTTACACACAGTTTCTAGCAGCCAAGTCTTTGTGAATAACTTCTCTTCGGGCCAAATAGCTCATTCCACAGGCAATTTGAATTGCCATATGTACAAGGTCTTGTTGAGAAATTGCCTGAAATAAAAAGTGACATTTAATTAACTTGTTCAAGCAAATTTAGTTATTATTTATTTATGGTTCATGACCAAAATGTAGTTCACCCTAAAAAGTAAATAGTCGCTGAGAAAGGTCATCAAAATAAAAATCTGAACTATAGTTTTGATCTATAGCTTAGATCTTTCTGTAAGTCTAGATCAAAAACTTATTGTTTCAGTGCCAGCAAAGCTTTCCAACCCAACTAAACTCAGATATTATAAACAGATATGCCACATGATTTTAGATTCAAATTTTGATTCTAATGAAGTAAAATTATCCTGAAGGGTTATGGGAGACCAAAAGGCTATCAAGTTAGATCTATGAAGTCAAATTTTTACTCAAGTCGTTAGCAAGTGGAAAGGTCACAAGAATTGCGATGGCACAGTTGTTAGAGTGCAGTACTGCAGGCTACTTCTGCTGACTGTCGGCTGCCTGCAATTTGGCAGTTCAAATCCCATCAGGCTCAAGGTTGACTCAGCCTTCCATCCTTCAGAGGTGGGTAAAATGAGGACCCAGATTGTTGGGGGCAATATGCTG